>VUJU01002390.1:0-37936 GCA_009835225.1 Aphis craccivora
ATTATCATTGGATTCAAATTTAACCCTCCTATAATACAAAATAGTGATCCACACGGCACCTAATGTAAGCAGAGCGGTACCCACTTACCCACTTTTTTAATATTGATCGAACTACCTAACTAATAACCAAAATAATATTCAATTATATATTATATAGTATATAATATTATACTACTGTATAATATAATAATATATAATAATGTGTTATATATTATACATTCTGCCCCCCCTGCCAGCAAGGTCTGCGCACGCCTATGCCCTACATAATATATGCTATCATTTTCGATAGCATATATTGCATATATATATATATTTCATTGCGTAGTGCGTACCTACTATCAGTTTACCGACAGTCGAACGTGGTTAACTCGAATTTCTGTAACTTGAAATCTCAAATCGTCGATACCTTCAAATAATTTTTCCCCGGTCTCTAGAAGATTCTATAACAATACAAAAAAATTTAGTTTAACTCGAATATTTTCATGAATAATTCGAAGTTTCGACTTTTTTCGATTATACATTTATATAATTACACTTATATACATTTATACATACAAATTATAATAAATATGAAGTAAATAATATATTGTACTATTTAACTATTATAAATAAAATACATATTTTGAAATTGTATTTTTGGTTTTTTTTTTTTTATTATTATTTCTATTTATTACTATTAATTATTATTCGAAATTTTTACCGGTCCCTTCAACTTTGTGTTAACCAAGCTCGACTGTATTTTAATTTAAATTTAAATTTTCATAGAATGTAATTTTTGATGCCCACTTTATTTTGTGTATTATATTCTTTGGTTTCGTGTTTCATTGTTATATTCCTTATAACAACTGCATGCCTACCGTATATAGCTTTTATCCCGTTTTCCTGTTCAACCAATGTCCAACAACGCTCAATCAATCGAAACCACACACTCCACAGTTGCGATTATACATCCGTTTGATAAAAACTGAACACTAAAATACAATGTTTATGTTAATTATGTTTCTTGTTTGTTTGTTTTTTTTCATTATTATTATTTCAACATTAATAAATATTAATATTTATAAATCAGTGTTAAAAATAAACTGAATAAGTTAAAATTATTACGGTTTTAGTAAATAAGATACATAGGTATATCCGTTTTAGATTTTTTAATATTTACAACCGTGGTTAAAGTATAGGAACTTACTAGTTTTCCCAGAGTGTGATAAGGATTATGACTAACTTTCTCATTTTTATATACTCTTTGAAATGTTATTACATTATCTTTGATTATAAGTTATCATTTACGGTGTTTTCATCGTCAATCATTTTTGTGGATGATTTTAACAGATGACCAATGACAACAATAAAAATCTTTTATCATTATCTTTCGAAATTTGTACAGCTCTTTGCTATTGCTTTCTACGCAAATTTAGTGCGACTTATTGTTAGTGTTTTAGTGACTGTTAAGTGTACTATTGAGTTAACTATTGAGTAGTTTTAAATTGTAAATTGTATCTTTAAACTATTATGTTTATTGCATGAATACCTAGGTCACTAAAGATAATATAAATAATAGTGTTCTATAATACATAATGAGTTTCTTGGGTAAGCTTTTCGGTAGTAAAAAGGAGGAGAAAGGACCATCAACCGAAGATGCGATACAAAAGCTACGATCCACAGAAGAAATGCTGATAAAAAAACAAGAATTTTTAGAAAAAAAAATCGAACAAGAGGTAGCGATAGCAAAAAAGAATGGTACAACCAATAAACGAGGTAGGTTGACACTATGAGTTAACTTCTAAGTTATATAATATATTATACATTTTTGTTATTAATTTGCAGCTGCATTGCAAGCATTAAAGCGTAAAAAACGATATGAACAACAATTAGCGCAAATTGATGGTACTATGTTAACTATTGAACAACAGCGAGAGGCGTTAGAAGGTGCTAACACAAACACAGCAGTATTAACTACGATGAAAACTGCTGCGGATGCACTTAAATCAGCTCATCAAAATATGTAAGTTAAATTTGTACTAATCTATATCCGTCAAGTTAAACCATGATATTATATTTTATATAATAATTCAATTTTTATATTCATTTTAAGTAGGTATTTAGATATTACTTATAATGCAATATAGATGTATATACAATATACAGTATATACAATTACATAAGTTCTATGACTATTTAATCAGTCACTTTAACAAGTTATTGAAACTGTGTTACAAATGTCGAGTATTTCTATACATCTATATGTTTCTATTTGATTTATTGTTTTTATTATAAATAATACAAAAAGTTGCATGTTTATCATCTATGGGACTAACATCATAAATTATTAAAGATTTTAAATAAATTTAACAAATCATAAGAATCTAATATAATGCGGTCAATCATAAATGATATCAAATGTTGCCATTTATTTTCAGTATTCCATTCTTTTATTACTAAATTATATTTAATTTAAAACATTGATAACAATTATGGTTTTGAATGAGTCATATTTTCTTTTGATCAATTTGCTGAGTCACTAGTTACTACCTAGTTGGTACTAGTAATTTAATTTTTGGATTTTCCAGTCATTTAGAACAAATCAAGCTCATTGAAGTTTTCTTTTGCTTTGATCATTCATAATTATTCAGCCTAAAACCATATTTTTTATTACATCAGTATAAATTATAACTAAAAACAACATACCTACATATTTATTTTATTTATTATCAAACATAGTATTGTTATTTATAAATCTTTTTTTATAATTTTAGATCAATTTTAGGTTACTTTCTCCAAATTTTTGAAGTAGTGAAAAATAATTCAGGTTATTAATTTCAGTATTTATAAATATTATTTAATGTTAATCTACAGATATTCTATGTACTCGTATGTACTAATTGTATTTTCAAGTAGACAAAAAAAAAAAAAAAAAACAGTTTGAAATAATATAATCAGTTTATCTTCAAAAATTTTTCTTAACATATTGCTATAAAAAAATAAATAATCATAATTTAGTTAACTATAGGAATTGAATTAAACATAATATAAGATAGTAGAGTCAGTAGAGACTATTAGAGACTATAGAGTTGTTGATTTTTAGGCACAGTATCTACATTATTATTTTTATATATTCATTAAATTCATAATTAATAAAGATTTTCTCTTACAAATTTTTCATATAATTATAATATTATTTATTGTAGGATATTATGTATTATGAAATTGATTACTAGGAATCAGATATATGTCATTAAAATTCCTAAGTATTCATGTATGAACTAAAAATTAAAATTAGACATCATAATAGATGTATAAAAATTTGAAGAAAAAAATTTTATATTTATTTTATTATTGGGATAATTATAAACTATTATACAAACAATCAAGAATATATTGATTGATACAGATTCTAAGATTGTGTGTAAACTTAAAAAGAAATAGGTAAAGCAATGTACTTCATAGATAAGGATAATTTATTGTTTACAATAATTATTAATTAGTATAGGTACAATTATTATATGTAATAAAATGTAATACATAATATATTGTAATTGGAATATCCGTTGGAATACTACCAATTTATTTAGGAAATCTACAAAAAATATTTAGCATTAAAAAATGATGACATATGTTGAAAATGTTTTCTAATATATCTGATAAGGTTTAAAAATAGTTTATTAAAATAATTTTTTTATTATAGGAATGTCGATGATGTTCACAATATGATGGATGATATAGCAGAGTCACAAGATTTATCAAAAGAAATATCAGAAGCTATTTCAAATCCAGTTGCATTTGGAACTGATGTAGATGAGGTAAGAATAATAATTTATTTTAACAAAGTAAATGTCAATATTGAATCATTTTTTATATTATAATACAAATTATCATTTTATAGAATTTTTTTTATGTTTTAAATCACTTACATAGATTTAATTTTCTTCTTCTATAAATTGTTAAATCTCTATTAGTTATGTAAAAAAATTGTATACTATTGATTAGTCTCACATTGCCTTAGCAACCGAAAATAAAATTTGAATTTGAATTAATGGCGGTTGTGAGTATTCAATTACCTATAAAAATCATGTTTTACAAAAACATCTGAGAAGTTGGAAAAAAATTAAGGGGGTTAATGAGCTTATCCACAAAAGAATAATGTACTATATTAAATTATAAATAATTTTAAATTTTTTAATTGGTTATAACTTATAAACATTAAGTATTTTTTATTTCTATTGCTTATACTTATTTGTATTGATTTAAATTATATAAAATGACTTCTTTAAATTTTTAACTACCTAATGATCAAATGTAGTTTAACCCAAAAATAATGCTATATATTATATAATATTTTAAGTTTATAATAGTATATATTTTATATTATTTATAATCATATATATATGATTATAAATTTTACTCATTTTTAATGGAATATTGAGAATATATTTTAAACTTTTAAATATCTAAAAATCCATTTTCTAGATTTATAACTGCTGTTATGGTATAGGTAAATACATGATATAGATGACATTGATTACGTTGTATAATATGTATTCCCTAAAATGGCTAATCATGGCAATTATTCAGTTAATGGTTGTATGAACAAATTTTCAATAGTATTATAATTTTAACAGGATGAATTACAAAAAGAATTGGAAGAGCTAGAACAAGAAGAATTGGACAAAGAATTGTTGAATACAGGCAAGACACCTGTTCACGATTTGCCAACACCTGCTGTGCCAACATTTGAGCCCAGTGGCCGAGGAAAAGGTACTTTTAAGGAAAAAATTAAAAATTAATAAAATATATCTATAAGTTGTTTTAATTTTTTTAGCAAAAACCAAAGCTGAAGAAGATGACGATGAAATGAAAGAATTGGCTAATTGGGCTTCATAAAAATGATTTAAAATGCTTTTAAAAAATTTGATCATACACATGATAATATTATAAATATTTTTAAATTTATAAATTATCAGTTTATTTGCTATTACGTTATTATATAGATACTATTTAACACGAATTTACTGTCAACATACCAATTGTTCATACCATTTTTTTTTCAAGCAAAAATAAAACCAAATGTTTTGCTGTTAATAATGATATCCAATCTTCATATTTGATTCAACAATTATTTAATTTAATTTACCCAGCAGTGTGAAAAAAAGATAATAGTAAACTATATTCACATTAATCCAGCTTCTTGTATATACATACTTTATTATTGTTAATTGTGAACATATTTTTAATCAAATTCATAATTAAAATAAATTATTTTATATAGAATAGTATGCTGTTAAATTGATTTATTTTACTTTTACACATTTTTTTTTTTATAATCTAAACAAAAAATAAAAATATATTAATTTTATAACTTAAATACTTATTTTAATTGATTTTATTATAAAGAAAAAAATTATTTTTCAGTTAAGTATTGTGTTTAGTGTTGAAGTTTACATTTAGCACGGGGCATCATTATTTGTTTAAGGAAGCCTGTTTTTAATTAGTATTTGAGTTAAAATATAAATTATGAATTCAGTAAGGTTGAGATTTGTTGAAATTACTGATATCTAGTAATTTTGTGTATATATTTAAGTACTTATATTTTATACGTTTATATAGTATTCAGTGTATATACTAGTAAGAACCTATTTGTATATTGTCTACTATTTATGTTGTCTTCTATTTTGTAATCATATTTTTTTTTTAGAAAAAAAAACAGTAGAATTACTATAAGTTTGTGGTGGAAAATATTAACAACGGATTAAAATGACTTTATTAATGTCAATATAATATGTAGGCTTTAAAAAAAAATAACGATAAAATTGAAATAAAGATACATAATATGATACATTTAATATGTATTGGATATCCATAAGAGCTATACCTATATTTATAATTTATATAATAATTGTTTCAATTAATTTTATGAGTTATTCAAGATTTTTTTTTAATATCATAGCAATATACCTTAATAATTAAGGTTTAAATAATTTAAAAAAATTAAAACATGTACTCTTTCAGGAAATATTCGATTTTTTTATATGAATAGGAAATTAAAAAATTATGGATACTTTGAGGTACCTACCTTTTATCTGAAAATATTAGAATGTCAGTTGTAATTATATTATAAAAATGAAAACACAAATCAATTGATGAGCTATCCAGTCGGTCGGCGATGGAATTTTTTTTATGTTGATTGCCCTATTATAATAATATTGTATTTATTGTCATTTCATGAATGTAAAATAATCTGTTACTATAAGTATAATCGTCATAATCTATTCCCGGAAGCGTCTCCTCGCTTATCAACGACCTACGACCGTGCGAGACAGTTATAGTTGAAACTTGAATTAATTCACTTTTTGACTTATGAAGCAGTCGCGGCTGCCATATACCAATGAAAAATTCAGTTTATTGACTATTTCTACTTCTACCTACATATATTTTTTTTTAACACTAAAATTTAGTCACAATAATATGTTTTTTTTAATACAATTTTTATAATTTACTTAGTTTACCACCAACACATTTTTAACCACGCCTCTTTTGGAACAGTTTCAAGTTTGTATGAAATGAAAATGAATTTGTGTGAATAAAAATCGGAGCCGTTTGGAAATTTAACTGTTCATAAAACATTTATTGACAGAAGCGGAACGGGCTATCTATGTACCATCAATGTACATCATGTCAATTAATATTATTTAAGACATCCTAAACATTAATGTGTTCCGAATTCTTAAATTCAGCAGAAAGTCTTATAAAGTATAAAAATTCATGAAATCAACATACATGATTGGCAAATTCCATGAAGTTATTATTAGTCAAATTGACAATTGTTCTGCTAATTGCAATGGTTACATAATTCATGAATTTGGCATAACATTTATAAAATATTTATTTATGTATTTAATCAGTTAGGTATTAGTTATTTCATTTATGATAAAATATATTTTATTATTATATGAATATGAAAGCTAATAAATAAATTATTCAGTTCATGAATCATAATTTTAATCCCACTACACCATGATTAAAAATTATGGTTTCAGTTTTTATTTAATTTAAAGTACCAATTTTATAGCTTATGATATTAAAATATTGTTAGGATTGGCAATCTTTCAATTATTATATTCATTATACTTTAAACAACAGCAAAATGTTAAATGACTAATTAGTTATTTGTCAAAGTATTACATTATATCAGTATATCTCAGAAAAATGTATCACTATGAAAGCAAACAATGTATAAGTATGCTGATACTCTTTACATACAAGTAATTGGCTGTCATAACAATCAATTACAATGACACTCTAAGTTCAACATAAAATGTATAGTTAAAATATAAAATAAATCAATAATTTAAAATTTATTTTCCCTTATATTTAGAATATTGTTCTGTGGTATTATTTATTATACTGGTATGGAGATGATATACTAATTCAAGATAAATATTATGTCTAGTCACTATCCGTTGATGGCAATCTGTTCTACTTAATTCAGACCAACTATTTATCTGATTAGTTACTCTATAGATTATAGAGTTGCATCACATATACTCTTTATAATATGATGTGTTCAAGGAGACCATATCCATCTATTATGATCATTCCATGAATCCTAGTAACTGTTTTCTAGTAATAATTTTATTAAATTACTATTTCCTCTATATTTTCAATACATTCAGTAGCAAATCACATGGTTTTCAACAAATAATTATCAGCTTAAAAAAATCTTATTTTATTGATATTTCAAATATTAAAAAAAATACTAGGTATTCCATTATATATTGAAAAATTAGATTTCACCAATTTTTTAATGCACAAAACATGTTAGTAACCACAATTTGATTTAAACAATATCTTGATAACAATATGATAATAATTTAAAATTAAATGCATCGATAATAAAAAAAATTGAACACAAATATAATTGATATTAATTAACAATTTCTTAAATGTAGATCTTTAGCCACAGTATGACGGCAAACATACATCATACTCATTTTATTTTTTTCATAATTGTCTATTGTTTTTGATCGTGTTTCTTCCCAAGAGTAAAGATCCCTGTAAAAATACAAAAAGTAGAAAGTAGAAAACAAAAAAAAATAAATATTAATAAATTTTCTTAAATTGATAACATCAAAATATAATTTGAAAATAGTTACCTATATAAAGGACGAACATATTTCATTCTTCCTGTGGTGTTAATAAATTTATACACGAGTTCCAATTGTTCGATCCACTTGAATTTTACACAAGTTCTGAGCCACCTGATAAAAATATACATAGGTTTAATGTAGCCTAATTTTTTGTCTTAAAATCTACATTTACTGCAATAAATATTTTTAGTTTAGTTCTTACCTTAATAAAATTTCACAATTACCACTACTGTTGTAATCATAAGCCTCTTGCATAGCTTTTACTTTTGACAAAGTAAAGTGATTCGATTTCAAAACCAATGCTAAAAATTGTATAATTTGGGTTGTTTGAAATTGATCCAAATCTGACTTCTTAAAATTGTTACCAATGCCATCCCATTGTTCCCAGCGGTTTAACAAAGAGACGCACGCATCTTGATCAGTTGTATCATACCTTTAAAGTTATTAAATAATACAAATATTCAACTTTTAAATACATATTTTCCTAAGTTACTTGACTAAATAGATACTTACGAAGGTATAATTGGAGGCATACCACAAGTATACAACCATAAATCCCAATCAATTTGTGAGACAGCACTATCCTCCCCGAAATAAGATACCAAATATGATTTAAAATCTTCCGTACCAACAGATTTATACTTGAATTTATCAATATAGGATTTGAAAAATATTTGAAATTCAGCTGTAAAATATATATATATATTTTTTTTTTTTAGAAAAGAGAAACCCATATATTTAATCTTAAATCAAAAGGTCTTACCAGCTCCTAACAGCTTTTCTAAATAGAATAAGAATGTGTGACCTTTTTCATAAGGACAAGTAGAAAATGCATCGTCTGGGTCAATGCCACTTAAATCAACTACTAACTTAGTTAATGGATTTTGTGCACCTAAATTATCAATCTAAAATAATAATTATTTTTATTATTACTATAATTTTTTAGTAAAAGTAGTCATAGAAATATTAGTTAATACTTACAGATTGTTTGAGATCTTCAAGACCACCAAGTGCAGCAAATTCTCTAGAACTTTCGCCATACAATAGTCCGTGTATTCTGCGTTCCACATAAACTGTAAATCCTTCATTCATCCAAAAGTGTTCAAAATTGCGATTTGTCACCAAGTTACCAGTCCAACTATGTGCTATTTCATGAGCCACAACATTTACCAGACTCCTGTCTCCAGCCTATATCAGTAATTACAATAAATACATTAAATGATTATAATTATTTTTGATATTGCCTAATTTACCAGTAGTGTGGGAGTAACAAAAGTCAAACACGGATTTTCCATACCACCAAAAGGAAATGAAGGTGGCATAACAAGTAAGTCATAAATTTTCCAAACATAAGGACCACATACATTTTCAGCGGTCTTCAATAGTTCAGGTGTCTAAAAATATCAACAAATTATTCAGTAATCAAATATTCAAATGTTAATATTATATTATACTTGTTCAAATTCATATGCAGCTTTGTCAATTTCTTCAGGTTCAGACCAAACTTTTGATATAGGACTTAAAGTTTTACTGACTAGATTGCCAATAGCTATGGCTATTAAATATGACTGAACAGGAACAGTTTGTTCAAATAAGAATGTACGTTTATTTCCATTGTCAATTACTTCTAAAGGAACCGCACTCATCAATACTGTTAATGGTTTAGGAGCTGTAATCTGTAAGTTATCCATAATTAAATAAACATTTAGGAAAATTTTAAAATTTTAAACAACAAACATACTTTTGCCGTATATGTAAATTTTGTTGATGGAGTATCTTGACAAGGTAGCATGGATCGAGCATGAGCAGGCTAAACAATACATATTAATTAATTGAGATTAATCTAAATTAATAATGAAAAATATAACTTACTTGACATTGACTAAATAAATATGGATGTACTTTGCCCAGAGTTTGTTCGGGTGTAAGCCACTGTAATGCTGAGGCAGTTTTAGATGTTTCATAAGTAATTCGTATGATGCTCCTTAAATTTAAGAATTAAAAAACCAAAAAAATGATATTTAGAATGTTAATAAAAAATAACTACCTAGGTATAAATATTTTACTTTTTTATAGATGGTATTCTTATTTCAAGTTTGGAACCAAATACTTCTAAACGATCACCTATACTATAATCTAGCAATGTTCCATCATCTTTGTTCTTAATACTTATCACATTCAAATCAATATTGTCCAAAATCTAGAATTTAAATGATTTGATGAATTATTTTTGTATCATAAATTAATTGTTTTTACCATACAATATGATCACAGCTCTCATCAATTTTAGTTATGCTCAAATCAACAAATCCTTTAAGTTTTTCATTTTCAAAATCAGCATCAAGTTCTATATCAATATGAGTAACGGCAACTTTTTCTAGAAATTTATTACAATTATATTTTATTTTTAAACATAATACATCAATATTCAATATATTTTAATGTTTGAGATATAAATATATAATAATTAAAGCAATTAATATTTAATTATAACAAATATTATAAAATATTAATTATTAATATTTTGTTATTAGTTATTCCCTAATTTGGAATACTGGTTATGAAATATATTTTGATGGTTCTATTTTTTTACATTTAAGATTAAGATATTCCTAAAACTATTGGTTTTTTTTATAAATTATAGTAAAAAAAAAAAAAAATCTATAGAACAAAACTAATAAAATAATTGTTAAATAATATTAACGATGAGCATATTTTAATGCAAACATTGATAAAAACATTTTTGATGAATAATTAATATAAGTATTCAGTAATGTATTTAAGTAGGAAGGTATAGTAGCATTATCATTCAACTATAAATAAAAATGTAACTAGATAGTTCTAGTATCTAGTTACCTACATTAGTTGTGATTTAAAGAATTGCAAGTTAACAGAATGAAATAATATAATAACCCTACTTTACTTAAATATTAAATCAGAATGTAATAATATTATTCAATATTATGATATGTACATTTGCTTCAGTTTTTGTCTATAGCCTGATTCACAATAGTTCAATAATAAAGTATAAAAATTGATTGCTAAATTTAAGTTTATACTAACATTAAAATATGCTTTTAAAGTGACTTATTATAGTAATATAATAGAATATTAGGTATATAAATACTATTAATTTTTAATATAACAATATTCTGTTTTATTGGTGTAGATTGTAGTCAATTTTTAAAATTACTTACCAGGTAAAGAATAAGATCCTGGGTCGTTAGGACTTAATCGTTTTCCAGTTGACATATTTTTAACTTCTATAATATTACTGTTGAAAAATAAAAAAAATTTTAATATTATTTCGACTTTAGAACTTTAATTTGTAAATTGTAATCGTTGTAAAGACTGAATCTGAATCGTAGTATAGCTGCGCAGTGTAATCTTTTCAACTGTCAAGTGTCAAATTTTGAAACTTCCAACACATCAATACATCATTCAGTTTATATTCAAGTATGGGATGGAGTTAATATTGTGTAGTACATTATTTACAAATTACATTACTACCACAAATAGCACAAAATATTATCTGCTTATCATTGAAACAATATCTGTATCAGACTACAGAATTCTGTGATCAGACCATTACCACACCACCAAATACCACAACCACCTGTTGCGATAACTTACTATCATTTGTTGGTACTCGATAATATTTACGAGGGGGGGGGATCTTAAATAAAATTCCGCTAAAAACGATATCCGCAAAAAAATTAACAAGGCATTTAGCACTTAATCGGCTGCCGAAAAAAGACATGACATCTGACATAGTGACATACTAAGACATATTTATATATATTACCAGGATCTGCGCCTGCTCGGTAAAATTATGATGTAAAGAAAATAGATCTCCTATATAGCACGGGTAAACCCGCATAGACACAGTGGCGTATCCAGATTTTTTTTAGGGGAGGAAGCACACTTTCTATAATGTTACCAAATATACTATTAAAAAGAAGAAAATAAGCAAACTAATTATTTTTTTTTTTTTAATGCAAATAGTTTATTTATATTTTTGGTCAGTCATTAAATTACTATATAATATTATGTAGAATATACATAATAATAAATAGTAATTTAATAATAAAACTTGATATTTTAAAGCAAAAAAAAATTATATCTGTATAAAATAGTGACAATTTATTGTAGAAAATTAATTTGACTAATCTGACAGTCTGCATTCTTCTTGGTGATTTCTTTACAAAATACTAAGTGATTTCACTTTCTCAACTTTCTGAATAAATTAGGTACCTACCTCTTTTTTATTTATGTTTACTTAAATTAATCCATTTAGTTTATTTTCAGTGATTGTTGACTGTATTCAGGCCTTATTCAGCCGTACTCTCAGACACCAGATCTACATAAAATAATTGGACAATCTATTTTATAATATAAATTATGTCTGTAGCCTTTTGCTCATTACACATATTATATTGGTCCATAAAAGTCATAACACATAACAGTATAAACAGTACCTATAGTACATTATTGTAACATTCTCTGAGTCTTAATATCTGCATGGTTCCGTAACAAAAACATCGTGCATTTTTAATTTGTATTTGTTCTATGCGAAAACTCTAAACAAAAATGCACTGGAAGCTTGTAAAAGTTGTTAATGATGACAAAATATGATTCATCTCCACAAATATAGTGTTGTAGACGGATCATTTTCAAATGTTCACAAATCGACTTAATTCATAATTATTAAAATAACGAAAAATCAAAGATATTATACCTTTAATTTTAAAAATATAAAACAAATAATTCTGAACTTAAAATGCGTATTATGAGTTTTTGAATAATGACTTTAAAATTGTCATGTTGTGATCTGATGATCACGTGCGTTTGAAAGACACTTGCGAGTTGCGATGATGACGCATAGGCGTATATATATATATATGTATATATTATTTTATTCTTTTCTATGACGTATTTTTCATGGCTAAATACCATATATTAAACCAGGGTCCTGATATGGCATTGTGCTAAAATATGCGAAATGCGAATTACAAAGACGTGTAAAAACGTATTTCATGGTAAATAATAAATATCTCTGATGTGTTTATTAACGCTATCTACGAATAAGTTACTGTACTAAATGTACAGGTTTCAATTTCGGTCGTCGACTTTATCATGTTCAATGCTCAATGGTTAAATCTGAATCAAATGGTATTGACAATGGGTTAAAAATTGGGCATAGAATTTAAATTGTTTTATCTAAATTTCTTAAACATATTCGAGTCAATTATTTCAAAAAACTTCCAAAATGTAAATTTAAAGGTGAGTGACTGTAGTTGGTTTCAATATTGTGATGCTTCATTGAATGTAAGATTAATTTTTGTAATTCATCTGACGTCGGCTCCGACATTTGTTCTAACATTTAACTATGTAATACTATTGTTTAATGCATGGTAATTAGCCACTAATTTGTAAAATTTATGTTTTACAGTGTTCAGTGTTTTAGGCCATCCAAAGGACCAGATTAAATGTGGTATGTTATGTTCAAATATGTTTTATATATTTAAATTATATAATAATTAAGCATTGGTCATATAATTGTATAAGTTTTATTTTAAGAATTTAAATAATGACCTTAATAATTTTATTTTAACTTATTTTCAGATTCATTGGCTGACAATGGTAGAAACGTTAAATTCTGCATGTTATTATCTTAACAAACAAAAAGCAACTAAGTGTCAGTATGATTTCAAAAATAAACAAATCCAAAAAAGTGTGTATATTATTATTTATATATGTTTGTTACATATGTATTGAAATGATTAAAACTTATAATAGGTACCTATATTGTCAAAATTTTATTTTTTAGTTAACATACCTATACTGTATAATACATTTTGCATAATATATTACATTACATTTATTTGCATTAACAACTTATCTTATCTTTTATATTATACTCAAGTATTTTATAATTAGTCTTGTTTTAAAGTAATAATAGTATTTATTATAGTTACATAATTATGATTAATGAATATTTAGTTTTCTAATTACATATTGTAATGAATTTCTATAATTTTACTAATTTTGGATATTTTCATTTCATATAAATTAAGTTAAATTATAATGAGTCAATTAATAATTAGTGTCCATTTATTTACTTATTAAAAATATTTTTCTTTAGAAAAATTTATAATTCACATTTATTTAAATTGTTACATTCAATTCCCCAATAGTATATATTTTTTTAGTTTTGTAAAATTACTTATAAATAAATCATCTTTATTAGTTTATTTATTTTATAAATAAATAATTGCTTGATGACTGAGTAAAATATCTTAATACGTTGGTACTTAATTACAATTTTTATTTTTTAGAGGCAAGCTCGGAGCTGGGTTGAAGCATTATTTCAAAAAAGAGATTGTGTAACTTTTATTCCATCCGCTACCGATAAGACTAGGTAATTTTTTCAATAATTCAGTAATTATTTTATAATATTTATTGTTATTTATTTTTAATAATTGTAAATTAAAATATTAATTATAGATGCAGTTGTGGGCTTTCATTAACATTTCACTGTGGTGGAGGAAGTGGCTCTGTTCAATTAGATCCTGATAATCCTAATGAAGTTTGGTCTTCGTTAAGACACACTGTAGTTTCAGCTACAGATGCCTATGGAACAATTGAATTTCAAGGTGGCCCTCATCCTACTAAAGCACAGGTAAACTATAATAATATAATAATTAATAACATATTCATGATATATTAATGAGGGTCTAATGAGTGTTAAAAAATTGTTTTAAAGTATGTAAGATTGTCACATGACACTAGACCAGAAACAATACTGCACTTATTTAATCGAGAATGGGGTCTAGAATTACCAAAATTATTAATAACTATTCAAGGAGGAAAAGCCAATTTCGAAATACAGCCCAAATTGAAGAAGGTATTACGTAAAGGATTATTGAAAGCAGCTAAAACAACTGGTGCATGGGTATTTACTGGAGGAACAAACACTGGTAATTTTATAACATTTTCTTTTTTATAAATTAAAAGTGTAGTATATTGTTTAAAAGTAATTGTGTATTGTATTTTATTGTTTAATTATATAGGTGTTACTCGTCAAGTGGGAGATGCACTTTTGCTTGATTCACAACGCCCAGGTAGAGTTGTGTCTATAGGCATAGCGCCATGGGGTATTATTGAAAACAATCATGAACTTATTGGTCATAACAAAGATGTTCCCTACCATTCTATATCATCACCTAGATCTAAATTAGCTGTGTTGAATAATAGACATACATATTTCCTTTTGGTTGATGATGGCACATCAGGACGTTACGGGGCAGAAATTGAATTACGCAAAAAATTGGAAAAATACATTTCAATTCAAAAACTTCATCCAAGTACTTTTATAATATAAATATAATTTTTAAATAATATTTTAAGGTTTTTATTTTTATTTTATATTTCACAGGTGCACATTATAGTACTCCGGTTGTTTGTCTAGTGATTGAAGGAGGTACTCATACTATTAGAGCAGTGTTAGAGTATGTTACAGATACTCCTCCAGTACCAGTGGTTATATGTGATGGTTCAGGTAGAGCAGCTGATCTATTAGCTTTCACACACAGGTAAAAACTTATCATAGCTTGGAAATTATCTATTTGCTTTTTAAGTATTAGTAATTAGATAAAAATGAAAAAGGTGGCCTATACCTTTTGAATCAGATATGCAGTGGACAGTGGTGGACAAACTGTTTTAGAAAATATGAAAGAATATCTATTGAATACTATACAATGTACATTTGAAGTTGGACAAGACAAAGCTGAACGGTTATATGAAGAACTCCTCGAATGTACAAGGCATAAAAATATGGTATTTATAAAATTGTATTTTATTCTCAGTTTGAAACTTATTTTGGTTGTCGGAAATATAGATCACTATTTTCCGAATGAGTGATGGACAAGAAAAATCTCAGGAATTAGATCAAACTATATTAACTGCATTATTTAAAAGTCAACATTTATCTCCTTCAGAGCAGTTGAGTTTGGCATTGACTTGGAATCGTGTTGACATAGCTAGATCAGAAATATTTGTTTATGGACAAGAATGGCCAGAAGGTAAGTGTTTTAAAATATTTAATTTATTTTAGAATTGTTAATACGCATGTTATTTTTTTTTTTTGTAGGTGCTTTAGAAGAATCTATGATGCAAGCTTTAGAACATGACCGAATTGATTTTGTAAAGTTGTTGTTGGAAAATGGTGTTAGTATGAAGAAATTTTTATCTATTTCTAGGCTTGAAGAGCTATACAATACTGTAAGTTAAATTATATATATATATTGTACTCATTTATTTAAAATATTTTTTTAGTTTCTATTCCTTAATAATTTATTTGTAATTGAAGTTTGAAATTATTATAATAATTGCAATATTCTCATTAAATAAAAAACTGTGTTGTAATTTTCCAAATAACTACTAAGAATATTGTCTTAACATAGTAAAATAGTTTTAAAGTATTTAAATATTATCATACAGAGGGCCAACTGTGATTTCTGTTGTTCTATGCGACTATTCTAAATGAGAAAATAGGAAAGTACAGTTGACCATCCTGTATGGAAAACAAAAAGTTGTATACATACCTGTGTTTATATAAACTCAATGGCTATGGTATATTCATCAAAAGTAATTTGTTATACACCAGTAGTTAACCAATTTAAAGTAATTTGTATGCATAAAATAAATTATCAATGTCAAATTAAGTACATTTCCTCAATTATAGTTATTTTGTATTTTAATTTATAATGGTTGTATTATATGTGTTAAGTATTTAAATACTGACAAATGTACAAAATTAAAACATTAAACTATCTATTTTAGTATTTTATTTATTTTATTCCAAAATAGGTGAACTAGATAAAATAAATAAAGTATACATCAATTATCAATATTATACATTATTGAATTAGGAACATATTTTGTTACAATTTATCAATAAATATCATTTATATTTTTACATATTCTAATTCATTTTTTATTTTTTATTTTCAGAAACAAGGACCAACAAATACATTAGGATATATTTTACGGGATGTTCGACCTCATATCCCTCAAGGTTATATGTATACATTGCATGACATTGGATTAGTAATTAATAAATTAATGGGTGGTGCATACAGGTAAAATTGAAATGTTATTATTTTTATTATGTTTTAGTTATTGATTTACATTCTTTAAATAGAGCTCAATATACCAGACGTAAATTTCGTGCAATGTATGCTCAAACTCGCCGTTTGAACAATACGCACAGAAACAGTGCTTCATTTACACGTTACTATGGAAACAATTTAACATTGGGCGTTTTAGCCGATTCTGAACATTCAGAAGAGGAGTCTCTTTTTGAATATCCATTTAATGAGTTATTAGTACGTAATTAATTGATTTTTCTTATATTATTATAAATGTTCTTAAATTCTTATTTCTTAACTAAGCTATAAGATAATTTGATATTAATATTAATTAGTCTAAATAAATAATTAAAAATAACATATTTGTCACAGCATAAGTGTTGTAGTTTGCTAACAGCATTGAGTTTAAGTGGTATTAGTTAATAATTCATTTAAGTTTTAAATTGTAAAAAGTATTTTTATATTTTTAATTTTAGTATTAAACATAGGCAGCCTATTGCCTATTGGACTTACTTAAATTATAAGGGGACAGATTATTTAATTGTACAGTAAGTTATAAGTAAAGATTACTTAAATAACATATTTGAACTTGAATGTATTAATTACTAATTTAATTTAGGGATAAAAAGTTCTAATTCTGGTGTAACCTTATATTAGTTATTTGTTTCTATGCATTTTTCTTGTTAGTATTTTATTTAGAAGAGTGCCTAAGTAATTTCTCCAATAATATACATACACATTATGAAATAAATCTATTTATATTCTTCAATACTTCTTAATTTTGTGTTATTCTCATAAATTTGTTTGTCCTTAGATTAATAGTTTAAAAAATATTATTACAATTTATCCAGATTTATTTGAGTTACAATTTATGTTTCTGAGAAATTTACCTCAAATGTTTAATTTCATAATGTATTTTATTAGTAAATTTCTACTGCTCTGAATTATTTTTTCTAGTTTAATGGTAATTATTGTTGTTTTAAACTTTCAAATTGTCTATTCTACATAGTTTATTTCCAGTATAATTATTTAAAGTTGGCCTGGTTTTAAATTTTTTTTAGATTTGGACTGTGTTAACTAAGCGTCAAGAAATGGCATTATTAATGTGGCAACATGGGGAAGAAGCATTAGTTAAATCACTTGCTGCCTGTAAGCTTTATAAAGCCATGGCACACGAAGCAGCAGAAGATGATTTAGAAACAGAAATATATGATGAATTACGAAATTATGCCAAAGTGTTTGAAGATATCTGTATGTATTAACATTTATAAATTAAATTATGAATGTTAATAATATATGATAACAAAATATAATTTTAGCACTTGAGCTATTGGATTATTGCTATCGTCAAGATGATGACCAAGCCCAACAAATGCTTACAGTTGAACTGCAAAATTGGAGTGGTCAAACTTGTCTTAGCTTAGCCGTGGCTGCAAATCATAGAGCTTTGCTTGCTCACCCTTGTAGCCAAATTATACTTGCTGATTTGTGGATGGGAGGTCTAAGAACAAGGAAAAATACCAACATAAGGGTATTGACGATTTTAAACTAAATTACAGAAACATTATTTAAAAAAAAAATGTTTGATTATAGATTTTATTAGGATTGCTATTTCCACCATATATATCAAGACTGGAATTTAAATCTCGAAAAGAATTACAGTCAATGCCTCAAACTGAAGAAGAACATTTGTATGGATTAGAATTAGAAGAAGAGAATGAAAGTGTAGAAGGAGGTGTAAATCGGTCACACTTAAATCTTGTGGAAACAAATTTAGATGTATGAATTAAAATGTAATTTTACTATAATATTTATTAATCTATGGTATAATTTAAGGGTGTATCATCAGTCAAAGATAATGAAACAGCTGAAAATGGTACTATGCTGCCAAGTGCTTCAATAGGAGGTACAATTAAACATACTGATTTTGAACATAAATGTGTAACTCCGTCATTCGAGTATAGTGCTTTTGATATAAAGAGACAGCGGCCATTGCCTTTACGACACAAGATCATAGAATTTTACACAGCACCAATAACTAAGTTTTTAGCAAATTCTGTTAGTATTTCAGTATTGCATTATGATAATTTTTGTATGATGTTAATTAAGTTTGTATGATAATCAAATTTACTTTAATTTCAGGCAGCATATTTCGTATTTTTAGTTCTTTTTACGTACGTGGTACTTGTCCGTATGGAATCAAATCCATCTTGGCAAGAATTGTATGTAATTGCTTATATATGTACATTTGGTTGTGAAAAAATTAGAGAAATTGTTTCTTCTGAACCTACCAGTATTAGGTAGTATTTGAAATAAATTTTAAATTTTATAACATATCTACTAGATCTTAATTTAATAATTTTTTTTAGTGATAAATTTTCTGTTTGGGCATGGAATATGTGGAATCCATGTGATGCTGCAGCAATTATTTTTTTCTTAACCGGTCTTTGTTTAAGGTTACAACCATCATCACAGGCTATTGGAAGAGTTATGTTTTGTACTGATATTATTTATTGGTATTTGCGAATTCTGAATATACTTGGTGTTAATAAATATCTTGGTTAGTAATCATCAAATAGTTTAAAAATTTGTATATTATTTACACATGAATATTTCTTCATATATTAGGACCACTAGTTACAATGATGGGTAAAATGATAAAAAATATGCTGTACTTTGTAGTACTTTTACTCGTAGTACTTATGAGCTTTGGAGTAAGCAGGAGGTCAATTTTGTATCCTGATTCTGATCCTGAATGGGTTTTAATCCGAGAAATATTTTTACAGCCATATTTTATGTTATATGGAGAAGTATTTATAAACAATTTACTTAATTAAAATTTATATGAATGCTTTTATAATTTATTATTATTTAGGTATATGCTGATCAAATATATCCAGGATGTGATGAATCATCTGGAATGCCAAACTGCCAAACTGGGAGATGGGTTACTCCATTAGTAATGGCTATGTACTTATTAGTTGCCAATATTTTACTTATTAATCTCTTGATTGCGGTTTTCAACAACATTTTTAATGATATTAATGCTATATCTCATCAGGTAATTGTAAATCAATAACAAACAGTATGTGTATGTACTGAACAATTTTCAGATCTGAAACAAACCATTATTATACTAACCTCGCATCCACAACTTTTAATCAACATTTTTTTTTCTTAAAAGTAACCTTACCTAACTATTATTATTAAAAACTTTTTATCATATTACTAAATCCATTACTCAGCACCCACCCATTTTGGTTTTGAGACGATTGCTTAAAAAAAAACTTATTTTGATGTGCCACTGATACTAAGTATAGCAAAAATCAGTTATAACAAGATCCAAAAGCCAGCAAATATCTCCCTGAAATAAATAGTCCAATGTAAATGGGAAGCAAGAAATTACCAAGAAAAATATTTTATCAGTATTTAAAAATTGTTCCTAAACTAACGATATGGTATATTTAGAAGTTTTCTTATTACTGAAAATACTATACATTATTTTGAAAATTAGAATTTTAAACCTCATTTGATATAATAATGTATAATATTAAATACAACTTTGTTTTAGGTATGGATGTTCCAGAGATTTACAGTTGTTATGGAGTATGAACAAAAGCCATCACTTCCACCGCCTTTAATTTTTTTTTGCCATGTTTTCCTATTAGCAAAGTATCTTTGTCGCAAAATTCAAGGCATTCAAGAAACTTATGACAATGGTTTAAAGTTGTTTTTGGGAAATGAAGAATTAGAACAGCTATATGATTTTGAAGAGGAATGTGTTGAAGGATATTTCCGTGAGAAGGATTATAAATTACAAATGTCTATGGAAGAAAGAATTAAGATGTCTTTAGAAAAAACTGAAAATATACAACAAAAAGTAGATGATATTAACCAGAAGGAAAACTTACAAAACTCATCTGTACAAGTATGATACATTTTTAATTGTAATTTATTTATTTATTTACAATTGAAATAATTTTAGGCTTTAGAATTTCGACTTCACAAGATAGAAGACTTAATGGACCAAACATTGTCCACTTTAGGTGTAATACATAGATTCATGGCAACACAAAATGGTGACCAAGATAGTGGTAGTAGTAGTGACAATGCTCAAAAAAGAAGTAATTCTTATGAACCAGAATTTGATTCTGATCCAAAAATTCTTCCTATAACTGGTAGAACAAGATGTATTAGTGAACGATCAGATTTATTATCAGATATTTCAGATGCTTTACCATCTGCATATCGCAGAAAAAAAAAGTATTCGTTTCATGAGAAACGCCCACCGAATTTTTCTGATAGCAACTTTTTACTATCACAATTTGACGGTGTTCCATCGTTTAATGATAAAGGAGGTATAGAACTGTACAATTATGAAAGCCGCCGAATGTCAGTTAATTCAGCAAGAACGATAGATAGAAAATTTGATACTGAAAGTACATTATCGCCAGATTTTAATTGCAAAGAAGTGGATGATATTGATTATGGTGAAGGTGATTGCAAATGCGATAGTGGTGATCAGGCTATTGCTAGATCAAGTATAGATCGAACAATCTGGGTAGAGCCACTTATCAAAGTGTTTCCTCCAACACCTAGCAGACAAGTTTACTCTAGGTATATTTTATGAACAGTTTTAATTATTTAATTCTACTTGATACAGTTGTTTTTAAGTTATATTACACTAATATTGAAAATTAAAACTTGATTTTAAATTTTAAACTTAAAAAAAATAGTATTAAAATCAGCATAAAATTTATATTGTTTGATGATTATTAAATTATAAAAATATATTAATTAAAAATGTGTTGAATGGTCTGATTAAAAAAAAAAAACCATAAGAAACAAATCAATATATTGTTTCTATAATATGATGATTAGGAATATATTACTATTCTACATTTACATTAGTGTTTAAACTATTAATATATTTTTTTTTAATTTTAATTAATATGTAAAAATAAAAATGTAATCTTCTTCATTAATAAGTAGTGAATTGATTTTTTCAAAATAATTAATTACTAACTCCAAGTGGCTTTATTTAGTTAATTTTTTTTTTTTTTTGTAGCTTACTATCTCCACACTGTGACCATTCACCAAATCGAGGAAATACACCAGTACCCCGTACCAGGCATGCATCTGAGATGTCAAACCCAGAAATTGCTAGATACTTAGAAAAAGAACATCTTAGAGATGCAGAGGAAAATGATTATCATCTGATGGAAGGCTTGATAAAACAACATAAACCGAAGACTTCAAACACAATTGACATACCTATCAATGCCCATAACGATCATGTGAGTAATATTTCATTTGATGTAGATATGTTAACAATACTAACTTTTTACATGAATTTAGATGATCCGTCGACGAACATGTACAGATATAGATCCAACTGATCCGCTTTCATACACTACAAATATGACAGAAAGCTCAACATCCTATAATCCGCTCAACAGCATGTCTTCCAAAAATTACGATTAAACCAAATATTATTTTTAAATCAAATAGTGAGTAGAAAATTTTATTTTTTTTTTTTAATTATTCTTTTATCTATTATATTTATTTGGGCTCTGATTCAAATCCATTAGTGTACTTAAATTGGGAAATTCTAATGTATTATTATTATAATTTTTTTTTTTTATTTTATAAATTTTTCTCCATCAAAATTGTAATGTGTATACAAATAGTTATAGTTACCTACTTATTCCAAATTTGTTTTTTTTTTTTTTTTTTTTTTTTTTTTTTTAATTGTTTAAAATTCAAAACAATATTAAAATTTAGTTGTATAATAATATGCTTTTCTATGCACAGACGATTTTAAAAAATTAAAATATTTTTTTTTATATTTAAATGTAGGCTATTTTACCTAAAATATTTTAGTTTATTAAAACATTGTTTCATGATCACGATCAATAATATATATTGTTGTTTTTTCTTTTATTAATTTGTTATTTATTTTTAATGAATTAATTTGAAGTTGAAATAATCCTAATAATTATTTATTAAAAGAAAAAAAATGATTTAATTTCATTCAACATAAAGGGAGGTCCATATCCCACATTAATCATTAATGCCCTTATAATATTTCATTATATTTATGTATTTTACTGTATTTTATTTAAAATGTATACATTATTTTTTGATTCAAAATGGAGCAATGAATGTATTGATTTTATAATGATGTGTGTTATTTTGTGTATGTGTAGTGCGTACATGATTTAAACTAGAAAACATTCTTTGATTTTAAACTTCAATATGTTTTCTGTTAGGAATGTAAATTTAGTTGGTAGATACTTTTGGAAGGTCTAAATTATCTAAGTATCTATTATCTAAAATATCTAAAAAACGATTACCGTATATAGTTAACATTTTTACCAAATTTTTATATTATTTATATTAATATGTCTATTTATAGACATCTTCTATTTACGTGTCAATAAAAAAATGTTTACATGATCCAAAAACTTAAAAAATTACGCACGATTCCTCTTGGGAACACGTTGTCTTACACTAATTGTACGACATAGTAAATTTTCGTTCACCAGTTTCGTTGTGTGCTTATACTTCTCTCGATAATTTTTTACGATAATTTAATTTTTAAGTGAGTTAAGAGTATGTAAAATATTTAAAAATGCAATGTTTTTGGCTTAAAAAAAAATTAATTAAACTAACCTACGACCTACCTTAATAGTAAAATAAGTTACTTTAATATCAATATCATAATGCACATTATGTTCATCTCGGCCAACGGCGACCATTACGAATTACGATTACTATATCTTATAATGTAAATATAGAATAATACCATTCTATTATTCTATTCTGTGATAATACCAATTATGTTAGTAGTTTGTGACGTTAGCAGATAGCCAAGATGAACTGGACGGGTTACCTTAGTATTTACTATTTAGTAATATAGGTAAGCTGACAGTTTTCGCTTCAGAAATTATTTTTCGTATCTATGGAATGATTGATTTTAAATTTAACACATACATCACAGTGATTTACTCAATGACGAAATACCTACGCTTGACATCAGTGATCAGTATCAGAACGGTTCCTACAACCTATTATTTTTTCTAAGTTTTATTAATTATTATAAATGTGTTATCTATTCAACATTAGAGCCTATAGAGGTGTGAACGATGAGAATTTAGTATTTTTTTCTGTATGGTTCTGTTAACTGGAAATAAGTTTATTCAGTATTTTATTCCAGTTCAAAGACTGCAGGTGGCAGAATTTTTATAGGGTTATCATATTATATATTTTTGTCTTATGGCATGGGATTCTATTTCTTTAACCCTTAAGGTTAAGTGGGCTTGCCAGCCGCCAGGAATGAGAGACCACGAGTGATGAGTGACGGATTTGAATTTTGAATTGGTAACTGGTAAGTGCCACTACTCACTAGGCACTAACATTACATACATAATACATGGTACATCCACGATCCACTCTTCCACTTCCGACACTTAAGAATGATGTCAGGAACGGTTCATGAAGTTACCACTTTAGACTATTAAAAAAAAAAAAAAAAACTTAGAGAGCCTGTATAATATTATAAAAGCTCTCTAGTCTAACTTATTTACACTAATAATTCAGGTTGCAAACATTAAATTATTAACCATAAAAAATTAATTTCTATAAAACCAAGTCCGACCGATCAATTCTACATATAAATCACAACCCTCAGATGAAATTAATAATAATTAATAATTGAATGTTTATATACCTTTTGAAATTATATTAGGTACCTATTAATAAAATAAATAAATCACAAAATCAGTGTATACTTTTCGGTCGTTAGGAGTACCTATATTTAGGCGTATTATTGAATTATATATGTTATATTTAAATTTGTTTACGCTTTTGAGAGTTAATTCAAAATATTGGCTTTTGAATTCTAAGTCGACACTTTCAAGCATCACCTGGCGCACCTCGTCGAACTTAGTAACGAAAACGGAATCGTTATCGTTATGACGCAGTACAGCAGCTGCAGAAGGCGGCGGTAGATTAACCCTTCCACTAAATTTTCATAAATTAAACAGTCACGTGACGGACGTAAGATTGATACGATAATAATAAACTGTTTACAGTATTAACATTTAGGTATACCTATGCGGCTACACCTGCAGGCTGCAGTTGTAGATCTATCGTTCACCGAGCATAATATGACTAATGAGCAATTCAGTAATGAATAGCGCAAAATGGAGTCGAATCCGATCTGAAAAACCGAAATGTTATAATAATTCGATCCGTTGTCAAAATTTGAGAAAAAATATATCATAAAAAAACAATTTTGTGGTTAAAAAAATAATACCTATTTTATGTGAGTATATAAATATATATAATATATTACGTTTATTTGTATATAAATATGAATAAATAAACCAAACGTCATTACTCTAATACGATATGGTCTTACAAATATAGCGGTAACATAATATGTATCATACATCAATAAAATAATAACTTAATAAATTAAATGCCTACATCGACAATTGAATAATAATAATGATATCGTATAAATAGATTAATATTATTATTTTAATTTCGAGCGAATAATTTTAATAAATATATATATATATAAATAAACATATGAATAAATGGTATTGGTATGCCAATATAATAAATATGAAATAAATAATAAATTAACGCGGAATTGAAGCTCTCGTAAGTCATCGAGGCGGGGTATAAATCGCACCCAAACCTCGATTGGCTCGACTTCTACACAGTATAAACGATAAAATAAGAAAATACTCGCACGCAAATAATACGTCGTGGGATTCGACTGATAAAATCGTACAGCCGATGATACCGGTCGATTCACACACATACATATTACCTATTGAATGTTTATGACATAAAAATAAATTATATATTATAATATGGATCCTACTGCCGCGATAAATCGAGGCAGGGAAGTCGCCCTTATTCCTTAAATTCATTTTTATCTTACAAGTACCTAAGTATCCAAACCGCTTAAATTAAAAAAAAAAAAAAAAACTAATCATATATATACCTATATCTGATATGAAAAGTACCTATTATATTATATTATTATATAGATCGATAGATATTTTTTTTTCCTCGCTTCGGGTCTTTTGAATCCGCTTCGTCGCTGTATTATATTTTAATTAACA
Source organism: Aphis craccivora (assembly GCA_009835225.1). Classification (NCBI taxonomy): domain Eukaryota; kingdom Metazoa; phylum Arthropoda; class Insecta; order Hemiptera; family Aphididae; genus Aphis; species Aphis craccivora. The sequence goes on from VUJU01002390.1 coordinate 26,437, forward strand.
ATAATGAATAATAATGACCGTATAATCTTAACCGATAATAATATTATTCTTAATTATCATCGCGCTTCGTCGTCGTTCAGCTAGCTTGTTTTATTCGTAAAGAGTGGAATCCATCATCGGTTCCCGCTGGAAACCGCGGCTGCCGCAACCGTCCGGGCCCTTGGGCATCCTCACCACGTTGTCGGGCGTCACCAGGCCCAAACTGGGCCTGCGCCCCCTGCCGCCCGACGAATCGGAGTCGACGGACAGGCGACGACCCATGCCCCCTTCGCCCATCGAAGACGAGCTGCTCTTGCGCGACCAGTTGTGGAATCCGTCCCGCGGTTGGCTGCCGCAACAGAAGTCCGACGTCGAGTCTTTGCGCATCATCATCTCGCCGCCGCTGTTGCTGCTGCTGCTGCTGCACCGCCTCATGTCGTAGTGATGGCCGTTGTCCTGTGTCGAGTGTCTGCGCATGGCCATGGGCTGTTGCTGCTGCGGCGGCGGCGGCTGGTTGTGGCCGCAACAACAGCACGGCTGCTGCTGCTGCTGTTCCGGGCCGCGGTTGTTGGCCAAAGAGAAACGGCGCATGCCGAACGTTTCCGGTATGGACACGCCGCTGCTGGAACGCGAACGGCCCGAGTAATAGCTATCCGAACTCGAGTCCCAGCCGGACGACATACGCCTGTTGTGGCCGTAATCGCCGGACTGCTGGACGTGGTGTTGCGGCGGCAACACGTACGAATCGCGTCGCGAGTATCCGGACGCGGAGCTGTCGGTTCCCGAGTCCCTGGACCACCTGCGCTGGTTCCACGACGAGTCGGACCGCATGAGCGTGTTGGCCGACACCTTGCGCTGCATGCGCATCTTTTGCCTGTCCTCCGCCTCGGAACCGCTCTGGCACGACGACGAGTACTCCGAGTCGAACAGCCGGTTCATCGGCGACTTCTTGGCGGCCGCCGTGGCCTTCTTCTTGGACGCGGGGGCGTTGAGCTCGAGCACGCACATGGACTGTCCGTCCTTGGCCTTTTCCGACGACCAGTCTTTGCTCATCGCGTTGTGAGCCGACTCGGTGCGCACGAACTCGATCAGCGCGCTCACGTTGCTGCCCATCTCCGGATGCTTGTTGACGAAATGACGGACGTCCGACGGTATGGGGTTGCCGGGGCGGAGCACGCGGATCAACGCGATCTCTCCGCAGCCGCGGAACAGCTCGGCCACCGTCTCGATGGTCACCGGCTTCTCTTCGGCCAGGTTGATGGCCACCACGGTCCGGGACGGCGTCGTCTGGTCGTACGCGGGCAGCGGCTCTTTGCGCCGGAGCTTCGTTCCGGATTCGTTCACCTCCAGCTTGTCCGACAGGGCGATGGCGTGCGCGACGGCCCTCCAGTCCTTGGCCAGGTGTTTCACCCGCTTGAACGACGAGATGAGCTTCAGGGACACGTATCCCTCCTTGTTGCGGCGCACGTGCTTGAGCAGGAACGCGTCCTTGACGATGTTCGCGTCCGAGAAGTAAAATTCCACCTGGTCGAGTATGCGCTTTGTGGTCTCCTCGTCGGGAGCCACGAACGGCGTGGACTCGTCGCCGGACTTGTTTTGGCCGCCGCCCTCGTACGCCGAATCGGACGAATCGGTGTTGTTGATGCCGGCGGCGGACGCGACGGACGCGACCGAATGGTGCCGGCCACCGTCGTCGGTGCCGGACCCGCTCGAGTTGTTGGTCGACGACATGCCTCCGGTCTGGCTCAACGAGCGCGGGTAAAACGGCGCCGCGTCGTACGACAGCGATATGTCGCTGTCCACGGACGACACGCTGGCGCGCTTCAAGTCGAACGCTTTGCCGACGATCGGCAACGGGGCCGTCTTACTGCTGTTGATGTTGGGCAGCGGAGCTACGATCTCTTCGGTGAATTCTCGGTCGACGGGTGCGGTCTCTGCGGCGGCGGCACTCTGTTTCTCTTCGACGGCGATCTCCTGCTTGATCTGTTCCGTTTCGACTGATGCGGTCGTTGCTGCCATGGTATATACTATTATGCGCGCGCGAACATTCACCACATTACACGGAACCCGCGACGGTCAAAACGCGAATTATTTATATATTAATTTTTGATAATATGTCGTGCTTATATGCTTCGAATTGCACTATGCGCACAGACACACGCGCACACACACTATCGTTGTTGGCACACGAACACACACACACACACACACGCGCGGAACGGGTTTTCCGGAACGCACGCGTCTTATGTCTCGTCGTCGTCGTCGTCGACGCGCGATGTATAGAAATCGAAAGTCTTCGCGAAACACACACACGCGACAACCCCCCCGAACACTGTAATAAATAATTAACGCACAGTTTTTGCGTCGATTATATTATTATATTATCAATTATCGGGGTTATTGTGTGTGTAAACGAAACGCACCCCCTTGGCTGCAGGCGGCGGCTGTCGGTATTAATATACGTCGACGGACGGTGTCTCCGCGGCGGTCGTCTGTGCGGCAGCGCGGGATTTATGCGGTTGTCGGTGGCGGCGACGGGTCGCGTATTTAATCTACGGCTGTACGTATTAAAAAATCAACTAAAACGCTGCCGCGGCGTTCACCTGCTTATATAACATGTGCGCCGATCCGTCCAGGGTTATTGGACCGCCGGCGGTTCAATGTCGCCGGGCCCCCACCGCGGCCGCCGGGCGAAACGCCGCGCGACGGCCCGTCCGCCGACGTGTGTGTCGTACGCGCTGTGTCCCGTGTGCGCGCGCGAGAGAGAGCCAAACACGTATAAAATAATATTATATTATATTATGCGGGGTGTGTGCGCGCGTGTGTGTGTGGCGTGCACACTTATCGAGTACACCGATTTACGCCTTTTACTCTCGACGGCGGCGGCGGTGGCGGTTATTACGCGCGGCGTTGTTGTTTACTTCACTTCCGATTCGCACTGTCCCGCACGCTCGTCGTCATGATATGCGCGCGCGTTCTCTTCCTTGTTCCGGACACCGCGGCATTGAGACTTTAATGTACATGTAATGTCGAAGTGTTTGCGAGTGTGTGCGCGGGCCCAGGACCTTGGGCGTGAAGGTGGCCGCCTGGATCGAGTCTGTATATTATCTCCTTTATTATACATAATAAAAGGTACATGATATATTATTATTATTATTATTATTATTCGAACAAACGTCGTGGTCGCCACAAACCATATTATGCATATATTAGGTACCTACTTACGTCTTACATATTATATGTATATAATATCCACCAAGAAACGCTTGTGCTTCAATATTATTAAATAGAAGAAAAAAAATATATTTACCTGTATTATACAGGGTGATATTCATCGAGCGTACACATCCCTATTTTATTTCTACAATGCATTTATTCGAAATTCGATTTTCCGGTATTTTAATTTTACCATATTTTCAAATTCTTGAGATTTATGTTTTTATTACTTATAGAGTTATTTTTGATTTTGTTTTTTAAACGAGAATTCTCCTTCTGCCTTATTTTTTCTTCTGTAGATTATTTATTATAGCGGATAACGTTTCAGAAAATATCGTAAAAGAAATAAGGATAGATATTAGGTCTATGTCTAAATTTTTTAGTAATTAATAATAATGCCTATCGACATGAATGATTTGTAAAAATTATTCAGGATATTACGTCTATTTTATATTTTTGTAAACCGTATTTTTTAAGACCGCGCGTTACCCATAGAATTAACAATTTAATAACTGAGAAACTACAGCAGTCTAACTGCTAATAGTTTGAATTTTCACTGAGGTATACATAAGTACATCGATTTTCAAAAAAAAAAAAAATCCACTAATTTGCAGTAAAAGGGGGGAAGGTCCATTTGAAAAACAGAAATTTGTATCACCACAAGACACTTTAAGTAGTACAAACAAATTCAAAAATTTAAAAATATAGTCCAAGTATATTTAAAAATTTCAAAACTCAAAATTTAAGTGAATTCATTTTTAAAGAATAAAATAAGGGTTAGACTAAATTATTGTTGAATCACCCTGTAGAAAAGGTTTGAACCTGGTTTTTATTGATTCTATATTTTTTTATAGGTATACAATATTCGCGTATATAGGTTTATTGTACGCGGTGTGTATATTATAAGGTCCTTCGGACGAATTTGGTAAATTTTTACGCTTATCTCCCCCCCACACCCACACGCAGATATTGGGCAGGTATATTGTAATATATATAATATATTAATATCCGTTCGTACTCGGCGCGGAAACGCGAAACAATAGAAATTATCATCTTGTAACGTATTGTAATGTACGGTCGAGTATATATCTCAATGTTCTACATATATACTCCGAATTCGTCCTTGATTGTTTTATTTTTTTTCTAAATCCTTTTTCGGCGACAACATTTACACGATGGAACGTTCTCGGGGGGCTATCCGAGACGACTAGACATCGTGACATGTCGTGTACCAGCTGCGTATATAACTGTCTGAATGTCAGACAATGATATTTTATGATCAGATCCTAAAACGGTTTTCTTTAAATGGTTCAACAGACCTCGTCCATACATACCGTAATAGTTAATATAATAGACCGATCACTGATATATTTTAATAACGCGTTTTCGTACGCTCATTAATATTTTTGATTCTGAACGATGTATAATGAATGTATTTTTTTGACTAGCTCATAGTTTAGTATAGCTCGTTAATTATAGATTAGAATTTAACACACTTGTAATCACAATTAACTATGTATTAAAATATAGGTACCTACGTTTAACATTACATCACTCTCACACTTTGCCGCTTTGAAAATCATACCGTTGTTTTTAGAATATATATTATAGGAAAATCAAATACACGGTAATAAATTCAATTATTCATACCTTTAGCGGCTTAATCAAATCAATTTCAGATCTAATGTTTGCGTTTAATTTTATTATATAATTATGGTTAATAAGTAATCACAATCAACCAGTTTTTTAAAATTTACCTTAGATTTTACAATATCTTCGATATCGAAAGTATTTTAGCATTCTGATTTAATCCTCAGTACTCATTTACATAATATTATACATATTTAATTTTTTTAGACGGTTTAACTACTACCTTGAAGACCCAATCGAATCAACCTTTTTCTTAAAATTATATAGGTATAATTTTAATATGAATTTACTGTTTTTAATTTACTTGTTATTCCAACACATAAAGTAAATAATAAAATTCTGTTAAATATTTTATTTAACTATAGCGGTAAAAATTATTTAATTTATTACTTGTCCAAAAATCCATTAGAAATAGGCATATTTAATTTAATTTTGTAACATTTTTACAATAAATGTCCATTAATGTTTTATTTCTATTAACAATCATGCCATATTAACTTAATTATATGTAATAAACAAATTAGATCCAAATGTTATTCGTAACGTGTTTAATGTTTATGGTTAGTACATTGTCCTTGAATCGTTCAAGTTGAATGTGTATTTAAAATTTATCAGAATTATTAGGGTACACTCTAATACATTTTACTTCGTATACACCTGTATATAGGTAAATATATACATTATCTAAGAGACAATAATAAGAAAATAAATGTTTAAGCGTGTCTGTGCGAGTGTGTGTGAGTGGTATATATTTTTCAACTCTTTCGAAATAAATATTTATTTTCTGATACCGTGCCCTTTAAATTCAAAACCTTGACTTTTAAGGTTTTTCGTGTAATGTGTTATCACCGAGAAGAGTTAACTTGTTTTTGTTCATCCGTTCTACATTTTATCACTATGTTCGTAGGCCATTTTACATTGAACTAACGTACCAACCCGTATAATGGCTATATAATAAAAGCTTGAAAAGCAAGTTTCGATAACGTGTGGAAATTTCCCTTGAAATTAATTTTATATGCAGTTATACACTCATCAGTCATCATCAATTTATTGCGATTCCGAATACTACTACTGTTATTTTATAAAATTTAAATGGGTTATATAGATTATAGAATATGTCTAGGTCATATTTATAAATTCAAGAAAATCCTTTTCATAAATCAATTTCAGAGCGTTATATTTCCTTTTATACGCTGATAGAGACTATACGTCTCGACCTTTGCGAACACAACAAAACGTGTTCAGCAATTAGCGTTTTACAACAGTTACGCGATATCGCAATCAAAAATATATTTACACCGAACAAGACCAAAGGCTACCGGGTCATTGCCGCGTATTCCGAACACGTTAATTATAAACGGTATATGAGCTGATCTATTACGAATATTGTTGATTTACACTAAAAACAAAAATCATATCCAAACCGGTAAGTTGGGTCGATGATATAATAATTGAGATATTATAATATTATATTATGTTCGCTCACGAAACCCCATTATACTAATTAGTATATAGAAATTTCGTTGTTTCGATAACACGCGTATTTATGCACAGCCCTAAACGTGTGGTGCTAAAATCTGAAATACAAAAAACTGAAACAATATTCACGTAATATAACGTACGAAGCACTCCGTTGACAAAGACACAGCATGCGCGCGGCGTTTAAACGCTGTAGATTAATACGTAGGTAGACGTACCGCACAGGTCTTCCTTCGTTCGTGCGTTAAACCGTTCAAGGCAAACGCAAACCGAGAACACATTGTCAGAATAACGATCCAAAATAAAGCATTAAACGCGGGACACGATATTCTAAACTAGATATTTAATTTTTTTTCAGTCGAATATGTCTTGTTGACGTTGCTTTCGATTTGGTCATTTCGTTTTGCGTGTGTAAATAAAATTATAATACGTTGTGTGGCATTGTGTTTGCTATAAGCGGCGAGTTAAGTCGCGCCGTCGATTTTCACATTCAGACTGTTGGTATAATTAATAAAATATGTTATGGAGTATTACTTCAATACTTGTCATATACAGTATAGGTACGTAAAACTGTTCTGATTATTGTCGTTGAATATAAGTATTATCATATGATTATACCGTTTTAAAAATATCGGTCACGTTTACTGCAATAAATCAACAGTATAATATTAATAATATATTAATTATTTTCATAACTTTTAAAAATCTATAATATTAAATCATACATTTTTATAATAACATTAATTGTTAAATGCGTTATAAAATACCTGAATCGTGAAAACATCCGTACAAAGTGATGTACTTGCATATTGCATATTATACCTATATTATTATTTATTATTTAGTATCATAAAAAACAATATATTATTAAATCCAGGAAGCAATCTTCACATCAGTTGTTGCCAACGAGATTTGGGAGATAGTGCGTGATCTAGGAGAATTCAGGGTCATCGAGTTCGAAAACGATTTGTATGACCAACTCTAACCATTATTTAAATTCCCATAGCGACCTACAATTTCTTTGCATATATCAAGACCATATAGTAAAAAAAAGTGCAGCATTTCGAAAAACCGATTTCAAAGTAAATTAATTATTATTCATTACAACTTACAAAATACCTACCTACTGTTACAGTTATAATTACTTGGTTTTTTTTTATATTGTATGGGTGTTATGTTTTTATGGCATGCAATAATATTGGTACGTTGTAAAATATGAAATAGATATTTGTCAGTTTTTTTTTTAACGTTATTAAAACCTAAAGCAAAATTTAATTTTTGGCACAGATTACACCATAACCTGTGTCTTCCACTCAGTATTATATAGTTCACACGTAGCGTAAACAGGCTCTATAATATAGTCATTATAGTCTATGATGCAATTGTATTTTATTAATAAGGCTATAACTATAGAGGTTAGAAAATCATATCAGCACATCGTAACGCTCATAATTGGTTTAAGACAAGACAAGTTAGAAACAGCTTGAAACCGTTGTATCGATTGAACTATATTATCGGATAATATTTTTAAAAGTATTGCGATAGTCAAAATAATTTGACAATATTGAATATTATATTATTGTATGCCTAATAACGCGATTGTAATATTGATTTTACAATAGACCGTATATACCTTACCGTCCTTACCTGACAGTGACGTTACTAAGTTTTTTTGAAAAAAGAGGGAAATAATATGAGTTTTTGACTATTCGTTGATAGTGTTATAAATTATAACCAAAATATGTATATTCTTATACTTTTACTTACAGATTCTAATTATTTACAATAATAGATATATCATTAATTTGTAAGTATGAGGAATTTGTATATTACCTAAATATGTATGTTATTACTCATTATATAGTATCATCTTTCCATCTTGGCGTAGATCATCCTGCAGCGATGACGGTAAATGTGCTTTTTTTACTTTATCATATATTATATTGTTGTCAAACTATATTTAGACTTAGGTATACTTATGAAAAATTAAAAATCAAACACAAAAAAATATTGAAATCGTGAATTTTTTTCGTCACCCCCTCCCCCCCCCCTTCGACCTTCTCCCATGATTAACACACAACTGTAATTTGCAGGGAATTTTCTATTATAATTAAAGGACCTATATGGATACTACCTATAATGTTTCTTGTAATATAATATATAATTTGTATTTGTATATACCTACATCTAATACGTTCCAATATTATATGAAAAAAATCAGCCGATTCCATATTTTTTCGAAACAAATTTAACCCTGGGAAATTATTTTTTTTATACATATTCAATATATAGACTGCATAATAGTGTAGTAAAAAAATACAATTTTGTTATGATATTATGCCATTTTTAACGATATAATTTAATACATCGGCGTCAGTTTTTATTTTCGTCTCATTAATCGACCTCGTACAAGGAAAGGTACCTATAACGCCAACACGACGGCTAGAACAGAAACAGAGTATATTATCTACTACACTTGCTCGTTAACTCAATAATATATTATACCCCTGTTCGAGTGACGAGTGTAGAATGAAAATATAATTTTTCAATACCATTGGTCAAGGCAATTGAAATACCAGCTGACAATGAAATCCGAATAGATTATTCCGTGTAGCGATGTTCGTCCTACACTGAACGATAAATGATTATAGCTGATGGTAATATTAAAAACATTATAATTTTTTGAAATAAATAATAACACATTACAAATTAATATCGCGCGTTTCGTCGACCAATAAAATAAAATATTTATATACCTATACCTATGTATATTAAAAAATAATAAAGAATAATAAACCATATCAACAAATTATATCACCTAAATTATTTATTTTACGGAAAACGAAAAATCGTAGTATAAACAAATTTTAATTTTGTTAATTGGTAGTGTTCAAATATCCACAATTCGTTCTCGATCGCTATCTCTATAAAAATAGTTGCAGTTAGCTAGCCGTATGGCCGTATGGGCAGGAAATTAGGTTTCAGTTAAGTGGAACATCCATAGATGCCGGTTCGATAACACTAACAGTCTTAAGAATTTCATTGTTTTTTTTTATTTTATAACAAACAGTTTATATTTATGATAATTTTTGTTCTGTATAATTCGTACCTTAATTTAATGTAATTTAAAAACAGTGTTTAATAACTTCATATTGCTGATTAAAATTGTATTTGAACTGTAAGGATAAAATTATTTATATACTCTATGATAATTTTAATAAAAATTATTTTTTGAATTAGTATTAAATAATACACATATAATTTAATGTATAAATTATAAATATCTACACTTACAGTTAGTTAGATTTTATAAAACATAGTCAAACCATTAATATTAAATTAATTGATTTAAAAAACGGTAATAATTTAAGATTTACATTAGATAGATATTATACAGGGTGATTTTTTATGTATACAAAGTGTTCAACGGTAAAAAAATCATCTAGTATAATACCTAATAAAAATATAACTAAATAAACACTAGGAAAACGATACAAAAAATGTAATATAAACAATATAAAATATTAACGATAGATTATATTCAGTATTTAAGTGTATTATGGTTTTATTTAGTTAGTAGACGATTTTGTAAAGTATTTATAGACTTGGTGGACTATAATATATAATTAATTCAGTGGCGTATTTACGGGGGAGGGGGGGTGATGAGGGAGATATATCTCCCCCTTGACATTTTTTTGAGCTTATATGAAAAGATTAAAAATTAAAAGCATATTTAAGAAATTCTATGGAGGAGGTAAATAATCCCTATTCACTAATGAAATATTTTATGTATTTATTAATTGCCCATTCAATAATGGGCTTACAAAGCTTTACAATCATACCATATGATTAGATGTTGAAGAAATTATTGACAAAATAATACCTAAAAACTTTGAAGGTTACAGTTTGTTTTGTAAATGATAAATAAATAAATGATTTATTATTTAATTCATATTATTTAATATGTTATATGTATTAGTTATAAGGTTTATATACCTACCATAGTAAAAGTGTACCTTATAATGCATAATATTATAATCACATAAATAATTAGGCTTAGCCGGCTTAGGGTTTTAGAGTTTATGCTTCTTTTTTATATTATAAGAGATAGAGATCAAATTTTTATACATAAATTGATTCCAAATAAACAAATTATTTTTTTGCTTTTTTATGTAAATGCTTTTTTTCGCTTTTTAGATTCTGAACGAAGTAATGAATGTATTGATTTCACAATGATGTGTATATTTTTGTGTTTATATACAGCATAACTTGACAAAATAGTACTTCAATTTCAAACTTAAAGTATTTGAAATTTTTGTAAATACAGGCCTCTTTACCTACCTACGTAAAATAATAATAATTTATATAGTCATATAGATAATAAAAACAATTTTTATCTCTCATTAATATAATTATTCTTACATCTAGGAAATATAATATACAATAATATTATAACGTCGTTAAATGAATCACAATAATAATTAATAATGATTATTAAACAACAATATTTAGGCATGGCATTTTGTAGGTTTTCACATCATACAGCCAATCAGCGCGCTACTAACTTATTATACTACTTTTCTATAGGTTATTAATTTATTATTATCATTGGGTGCTTTTTATTCTATCTTAACTAGTCAGAGTCTCAAAATAAAGTTCGTCAGTCGTAGTTAGAACACAGAGATCTATACTTCAAACCACAAAGGACCGTTCAAAGCACCGATTGCCATTAACACATTTCATATAGTCATTTACGTCAACAATAATAATTGAATCATCGTCGATTCTATTTACACTACATTCTTAGATGGGCCGAGGGAGACCGCTGAACTATATAGGTACGCTTTACACAATTATTTTAATATAATATTATAATATTTAATATTCATTTAATTTTCAATTATATTATAATAGATCATAATAGACCTATAGGCAGGGATTAAATAGTTGATAATTGACCATTTTGAAATAATATAATCTATACTATAAAAGCTAGTTCTAATTTGTTGTAACACATAAAAATAAACACCGTACAACGTATTGTCATCGAATTTTAGATTCGGAACAAAGTGATGAATGTATTGATTTTACAATGATGTGTATTTTTGTGTACAGCATTAGTTGTCGAAATAATGCTTCAATTTCCAACTTCAGGGATGGTTTCCGATGGTAAAGT
>VUJU01002391.1:0-37933 GCA_009835225.1 Aphis craccivora
ATTTTTAGATGGTAAGATGTTGTTTAAAATGTCATTAAATGATGTAAAAAAACATTCAATTGACCTATGTAATAAGTATGAAAGAGACTTAAATAAAATTGAATTTATATACGAAATTGAAAGTTTTAAACAACATATTTTTGCATTAGACAACTCACTACAATATGGAAATTGTTATGAAATAATAAATTTTATTTATAAAAATAATCTAAAAGATGCATATCCCAATATTTCAATAGCATATCAAATATTTTTGACTTTACCTGTAACTTCAGCATCTTGCGAACGAAGTTTTAGTAAGTTAAAATTAATCAAATCCTATCTTAGATCCTCAACAAATCAAGACAGACTCAACCATCTTTCAATTATTTCAATCGAAAATCAAATTGCTAAAAATTTAGATTATGACGATATAATTAACGATTTTGCCGCCAGAAAAGCAAGAAAAATCAAAATTTAATGATAATTTATTTGATTATTGTATAATGATTATTTTCATGTATTAGTTTGTAATCATTTGTATTTAAAGTTTTTTATTTAATACATGTTTTTTCTAATAAATATTTTTTTCTTTTATTCTCTTTGATTTTTTTTTTTAGAGTTTAACTGGTACATAAGTATAATTTTGGGCAAAACAAAGGGAGAGGGCGCCAATTTTATACTTTGCCCCGGGTAAAAAATATACTAGATCCGGCACTGACAATAAAAGCCGAAAATATCATGTTTTTTTTTTCTTTTTTTTTTTATGAAAAAAGTCAGAAATAGCGACATGATGATGAATGTCTCGAGAATTGCTAGATAAAACCATTCAGCAATAGCTTATTTAGACATTATGTACAATAAATTGGAATATTATTTTTTACGTATTATTTCGCGTAGTAGGTACCTACAAAATGATTCATGGGCAGCAATCAGATAAACAAATTCGTTCCACAAATATGATTTTACGTGTTTCGAATTTTGATAGTCATCTCGCAGAAAAAATGTTCATGTTTTTAACGTTCTCTTCGTAAGAAATCGCGTATCTTGTGTCGTGTTCGTAGTTCGTGAATCGTGAGTCGCGGACGAATATTACCTATGATTTATTTACTTACTATAGTAGGTAGTCACAAATGCGCTGGCCGATGGTAATCATGTGACGAGAACACGTTAAAAAAAATATTGATTCAATAATAATATGTCTGTTTTTTCTTATATTATTATATGATAGGTATATGGAATGGTAAAAAATTGAATTACTAAAATGCATATTTTACCGAATCATACGCGATTACAATATTATTGTTTTAAATAATAATTTATATGTTCATATATATTGCGCCGAGTACAAACAATCAACTTTTGACATTATAAATATTATATTGACATAATATCATAATTTGTATATTATATTACCTATTTCGTCGAATCGAATGATGTAAAATTTATCGATTCTATATAGAAACCTATAAAATCGATCCAATTATAACTCGACATTGAGTAAAACATTAAAAAAATATTTATAATAACAAAGATAAGTAGCGGCGACTCGTGTATGTTAATTCGGCGCGCGCGCTCGTCCGACCCGAGCACTGTCCACAATATTATTATTATTACAGTGCAGATTAAATTAATATATATTATACAATGTATACGCGCGTATGTGCATTATAAAAACGTTTTAATATCAATTTGCTCGGAGAGCAACAGCCGGCGACTAACACGGACACGGTGACTACGACGATGATTAAACAATGATAAATTAATTGATGGGAATCGATTGGCTATCAGCCGCGGCAGACTTTTTTATTATCGGAAGGAACGCGGCACCGCCGGCGAACGGTGTTCATGAGCGTGTGTTAAGCTCGAGTATAACGAACACACACACACACACATCAATAATAATATATATACTCAAACGAGAAATAATAATATAATATTATGTAGAGCACTCTTACGCGTGTTCACGTGGTTATAATTATTACCTTTCGCGACGTGTTTAAAATAACATATATTATTATAATAATGTATAGGTCCAAAAAAAAAAAAATTATATTATTATTACTATTATTTATTATTTTATGCATTTTCGTTTTATAGTTTTGTGGTACAGATATATCGCGTGCGTGCATATGTATACGACGTGCTTACGTAGAATAGAACGATATTAAAGTGCATATATGTATAAGATTATTTATACATCAAGGTGATCCGTTTAGATTTCTACACTCAATTTTGACTTTTTTTAAAATATTTTTTTTTTTTACATAATTTGATATCGTTGCAAAATAACGGGTTTTTTAATTTTAGTTAACTAATTTTTTTGAATTACATAACATACACTTCTTCAATTTCATCTTCCAAAGCAGAACATTTGTTCGGAATGTTTTTTGATACGTCATATTATGCTCATATACAAATTGAATTTCAGACGGATAGTTGTAATTAATTAGAACTTAAAAGTATTTAACGCTTAGGAGAGCGGAGTAGTCGGCATTGCAAGGTACCTCGCAAAACGTAGTCGGTCCGTCAATCGCTCATCTGAACTTGGAATACTCACAATTTATAAGTTTATAACTAATTAACCGTTCGTAAAATCGTAGATCACCTTGTATAATTTATAGTTTTCGTCTTCGTCGCTAATGACGAGATGGTTAGTATATCTACTAACGACTACCGGGACGAGCGTAACCGGTTTTCTATGTCTACACTATATTTTTTTAATAATATTAATATTCCCTACGACGATACCTCGATATACCCGGCCGGTTATTTTTCGTTTACGAATAATGAGAGATTTACGCGGCGTTTCAGTTTCGAGAGATCGTCCAACTTGTCCAAGTATGTTAAATTATTATACTGTTACTATACCTGCGATGTGTAAGCTGCAGGCCGCCACGGCAGGTTAATAATAATATGATGCATAGACGTATTATGCCCTATAGTAGTTATACATTTATAATACATTAATAGACAACAATATAATGGTAGTTATCATCTCGTCTGACCCTTGTGCGTCATAACACTCATAACATTGCAGTTGTTACGTTACTACGGTATAATATTGTTACGGACTGCGAGAATTGCGAGACGAAATTCTGTGATTTATCGTAATAATAAATGAACGTACATAATATTATTACAGGTGTAGGTATACGCGTTTACGCGATTATTATTTCCGCGAGGCAGTTCGGGTTCAACGACGGTTACACCGAAGGTAAAAACAATAAAACTTCGTCGATTTTATGATCGGGAAAATAATAATATTAGGTGCCTGTACAACACGCGTTTATAAACCATAATATTATACAGAGTGATTCACAAAGTCGGCTCAACCTCGTTAATTTCATTAAAATAATAGATTTATTCAAACTAGGATTTTTAAGTATATTTGCTTAAGGACAAAATATCTATATTTATATGAAATATTTAGATTTCTCATACCATTCATAGGGTGTAGTGATTTAGCGACACCGACTTTTTGTTCCATTGCAGCTCATCAACATTTTATCCTTTAAGTTGTTTATCTGTTTACTTCACCCTGTTCTTAAATCGAAATTAGCTTCACACCCTCACGCATTAAAATTATAATTTAAAAATCCATAATTAGACCTATTTGAGCCTATGCAAACCAGCAAACCAAATCTCCAAGATATTCCAAGTAATTCGTACCCTACGAGCCTCTCTGCTGCACCCTAGCACTTATTAACCTACACACTTCGAAAAGACTTTAAATAAAGTCAGTACCTAAATTAGTTAGCCTCAAATAATAAAAAAAAATGTTACTCCAATTTACCACCATTTAGACACTTTAATAACTGAAGGTGTATTCTACTCATTTCCTGAAAATCTCTATCATCAACTTAACATAAAAGAAAGTCGAGTTTTATTCCAACATATTTATTTCGATTTATTTATTTATTAAATGATTAACTAATTATGTATAATTAATTTACACAAAAATAAAAATTAAATTAACATTGAGTTCCATCACTGGATGTCCTCTATCCTAGGACTCCTCTCATGTATATTATCATTGTTGTACCTATTCTTTGTTTTTGTGTATTTATCTAATTTACTTATTATGCCCTGAAGTATAGGTTGTAAATTTAATAAGTTTTTTAATAAAAGTAAAAAAAAAAAAAAAATAGCAATGAGAGAATTTTTTCAAAAATGTATTTAAGTCGAAATTCGAGTGTGTTATTTAACTTGTGTAGGTATATAATTGGTTCAAAATAAATAATCATGGATTTGGAAGATATGAAGCTGACCATATACGATTATTATACAAATCTAAAATAATTGAAAATAATATGACCTTTAAATGAAATGAACTAAAAAAATGAAGTGTTAAAAAATAAAATTGGGACTTGTTGAATCACTCTGTACACCAACATTCATCATAATACCTATGTATACAATAATATATTATATATATATATATATATATAGTGTAATCCGTATACAGTCTAATAATAATTTTACTTTAGGTATATTATTATGATTGAGTGTGGTATATAATATATTGTGAGCGTGTACCTAATAACACCAATGTTATACACTAATATGTACTCGTATATATATTTATTGATACGTACGTAAATTACGTACAATGTATTATTATTTAGCACCGACATAAATAATATGCAGTAACTCGCGGTTGTGCAAGCCCGCAGTGTTTTTAGTCGTAATAACGTTCTATAATGCATCGCGTTTTCGTATATTTGTTTTCTGCTTATGCTGTCGAGTTAGGGTGTGTGGTAAGAGCGGTAGTTTATGACGGTAGAGTACCAGGGAGGGCCGACCGACTTACGTAGTACGGAAGACTCGCATATAATATTATATAGGACCACCGTCGCCGCTGACCCGCAATAATAGTGATATATATAATATATAATAACACGAACGTCCTGCGGTCATGGTGCCGTCGCGTTCGTCAGTATATTATATAGGTACACTAGTATGAAGTAATATCTCATACATCTCCCGTACGTCGTTTTCCCGGATATTTTTCAACATATTTTAAGAAACATCGCCGAGTATGCGTACTTTTATAAATTAAATACCTATGCATATAACCGGAGATCGATTTTATATTTATTTGGAAAGGCTAAACTGGCTAAAGCCCCTGTTCTATTTTATCAATTTTTATCACGAACTATATTATTTAAATGAATAAATATGACTTATATTAAAACATTCGATCTAATAGATAGATCGATTATAGTTCCACGTACATATACGGTTAAGCCAGTAAAACATAGCTAATGATTCACCAAGCATGCTCTTGCTCACTTATATTTTCTATTAATAAATTGATTTATGCACGTTTTAATCTTATTAAAACGTCTGAAAGTTTATGGATCTTTGTATTATCAAATACAATTTTTCTTTTTTTTATGCAAACCACATTTTATCAAAATTATTAAAGACATGGATTTCTGAAAATATTTACATATACAAAAATTCAAACGAGTGCCTATGTCCTATATCATTCTTTCAGAATTCAGAGTTACTTAATTTTTTGTACTAAGGATAAAAATTCATAAGTTTTGATTTAAGAAGATACGGGGGCTATGATTACTGGAAAATTATTAAAATGTTTGGATTTTTAAAATATTTTGACATCTGATTATCTGAGTATACTTATTACTTAGCAAATAGACTAAATATTACATATTATATTTTATATTTTATAATACCTATTAGGTACTAAGGATTCTCATCATAAAGTATTTTTTTTTACAATAACGTAGGTATATTGTATGTACAATGTACATGAATAATGTTTATTTAAATATAGTCTAATATACATAGGTTTTTATAGTTATATAATATATAATATAGTATTTTAAAATGTCTGTAAGTGTACTTGAAACTTTCGAAAATCAGATTTTGAATAGATGCATTTATTAGATTAAATAAGGTATAAGAATGGATGGTCATACCTGGCGAATCTCTATATAGAGGTTAGATTTAATTATCAATAAATAATAGATTATTTCATGATATAATTTTATAAATATATTAAAAATTCTTATATTATAAATAGGAATATAATTTTTTTTTTTTTTAAGCAGATTTTCTTAGCATCGCTAACGACTATATATAGTATGATAAACGGTAGATTATCGTTATGCTCATTGTCACCTGACCCGTCGGTCTAAAGATAAAAAGAGCGAAATCATTAAAGCGATGGTTAAATCTGCGATAACAAATAAACCTACAAAAGTTAAAACAGCGACAACAATTTTCAATTTTTCACGATAAGTAGATATTAGATATATTAGTATTTCAATTGCATGTGCTTATAAAATTGGTTTAGTTAGTAATACTCGACGTTACGTTCCATTGTGCATGACCTATTTTACATAATATTAAATCAGTGTATTTTTCGTGTAACTGTGTGAGTGCCACATAACTTAAAATACAATACATAACAAGTAATAAAAATAAGAATTTGTTAGTAGTTAGTACACAACTGTTACATGTATAAAATAATAGTAAGACAGACGAAATAGTATTATCTATACTGGAGATAAATAGTTGAAAAACTTGAAAATTGTAAAAGTCGGATAACTATAAGAGGTGAGTAAATTTCAAAAGGTCCCTCGGAGTATATACATGTCCTAGACATTAATATAATCGAGCTACATAAATTATTGAAAAAAAAAACATAAGTACTTGATAATCCTCAAAAAATTATTGTCTGTTCTCAAATTACGTCAGGTGTAATAGAAAATATACTCATTATTTCTCTTTTAAAACGTACTTTATGAAGAGCATGTCCAGAAAAAATAGAAGTGCTCTGAAATCCTTTTTCTTTGATAGGACTTAAATTCCTGATATCTATACTATAACTAAAAATGGACGTCAATTCTATTATTTGATAGTGGTCAGGTTGAAAATCATACACTATATTCTACTGGAGAAAACACGAATTTTGGAGAAAAATCGCTAAACATTATTCTAGTTCACAGATACGTACATTATATGTATATTATGTACTTATTGCACCTATACATACATATATATATATTATATAGGTAGCTGTCTATTACAATTGTAATTACAATTTAGTATTTACAATTGTATATGTAGCGTATAGATGTAGGTAGCTATTTCAGTTATGAAATAAATTAATTTATGTAAGGACAATGCCATATATTGTGTTAAAGTGTCATACGTTTTTTTTTTTTCATTAAAGATATAACTACTATAAATTTATAAAATTAAAATAGTTCGCATAAATTTTCAAATAATTTTTGTCTAGATGATTTTAGAATAGCTTAAAAGTCAAATACAGTCGTTTCTCGTAACGTGTGACCGGACTAAACGCCAAGCGGGCAAAACGCCAAAACTTATTATTTCGGCACGTGACCAGACATAATAGGTATCTAGATACATCCGGTTGCGTTTAACAAACGCGGAAATCGTAGCTTTTATTACAAGAAATTATCACAACAAAATATGTATTTATTATACGAGCATAATATAGGCAGATTAAAAAGTTACTATTACTTCAACTTTTGCCTGTAATACATGGGTATTAGGTATATACAAAGAATAAAATACATGTATAACTAGGCACCTGTGCTCGCTGTTAGGCTAGTGGAGTATTACAATATATATAATAATATATATAAAAAATTCTTACGATCTACATATCTTATACATTATATAAAATAAATATTTTCTTAATCTTTAGTTTTAGTTTTAGTTTTTCAAAAGCAATAAACAAAATGGTTGCTATAAGATACCAAAAATGTGTGGACTACTGACTATGACCTACTTAACATCCAAGAAATATGTTTAATTTTCTTCAAACAATCCATCTTGGTGTTTTGTTTGAAAGATTAACAATTCTATCGGTCTGTAAAACCATGGTTTTAAAAATTTTGCCATAGGTACAGAGAGTTTAAAAAACATGTATTAATATAACTAATATACTATTATTATTATTTATTATATTATGGTACATGGTGTTTTGTATAATAGAATATAGAACATTTTACTGTCATACAAAAAACGTAATAACTCCAATACAATTAAAAAATTTGGAAAATATGTTATTGTTAAATTTTAGGGTTTGTGATGCTGGCACCCGCATGTTTGAAATTGAGTTCAAAAATGACACCAATATTTATTGAATTAAATATTTTAATTTTGAATTATGATTTAGTTCTTTTTAATTAGATATTTTTTAAAATTATTGTACCTACCTTTATTACCTTTATTACCTACTTTATACCTATTGTAACTTTATTTGAAATAATCCAAACTTTAATTTAATACCAAAATATGTGTTGTAATTTTATTATACCATTATAAAATGTCAAAAGTTAGTATATTTAATTATGCGGATAAGTATAAGATATAATATGTATTATATGATATCATATATTAATAATTATTATTTTAATACCTACGTATATATTTAATTATTGAATAAGGTACCTCACATTGTACATTAATTTTTTTTGGTTATAAAATGTTTAATACCTTCTTATTTGCATTCCTTATAATATTTTACCATGCAATATAGAATATTTTTTACCAACACATTTTTTCAAACTAGAAGAAATTATTACTGTATTTAGTATGACGTTGGTATATACGTTATACACATATATGCATGTAATAGATCCGGTTAATATTCAAGGAGCCCAATAAACGTATAAATGTCAAATGTAATAGTTAAATAATAATAATAATAAATTAATAGTACTTATTGCGTAAGTTCATATAAAACTATATTAATATGTTAGGATAGCTTATAGTTACAGTGCAAATAATAGGGCTGTTAAATTTGTAAAACGGTGGGAAAAGTAGTCTCTAATTTGACGAAAAAAATAATATAAAATAAAATATCTACGATAGCAATAAACAACGATAAATCAAAGAAAATTAATAAATATAATATTATAATATTATTAATAAATACAATTTACTATAATCCTCGGGATATAATATTTTCAAAAAATATATTTATCTTGATCTATTATTATTATTAATACCTATAGACTATAGTAGTTGATTTGTTGGCACTTAATATCTATCTACTTATTTACACGCGTCCATCCTACATATATTATTTCATACTTGCATTGTTAATAGCACTTGTTTATCGAGATTTGTAGTAGAACAATGGAGATGAAATATTTGAAAAAATCGTTGTAGTATAATTAAATTTTGAAATCACGAACGGCGATAAAGATAATCATCAATAATTTTTACAAAAATCATTAATAATATACCTAGGTAGTAAAACAATTTTGAGCATGATCAATGGAGCAATGTCATTATTATTTATTTTATTTGGATGTATTGAGTAATTTTTACGGTAAGTCCAGATCGAATGTGCAGATATTAACTATGTACCTACCTATATATTATTCAAAAAGCAAACTAATGTTTATTTCTGTTTTTATCTAGATCAAGACAATCTGATTGTAAATAAAATATTAATTTTGTTGTAGTATAATATTATAATACATTATATACATTATAAATGGTATAAGTCATCATGTTTTAACTGCTGTTATTTGTAATAAATTTATAACACTATATAGTATGTTATAACAGCTATATAAATCGGCATTCAATTAATAATATAGTAAATAGAACAAATTATCAACTGAACAAATGATAATAAATTGTAATTGTATCATGAAAAATAATAGCTTAACCCCAATCAAATAATGTGAAATACTTTATAATTCTTAAAATAAACAATTAATATTACATTTTTCGAGTACATGTGATTACCGATTACCAAATCCAAACAATAATTTGTTGGGATATATTAATTATTATGTAAATATATTATTTGGTTTACGTGATGGTAATATAAGCTATATATCGTATAAAAACGTGCGTTATTATTGTAGTTTCGTAATGTTGTTTAAATTAACTGCATGTATTCACAACTCATCACAAGACTAAATTACATTATAGCCTATAGCTGAATCCTGAGTGTATAGGTTACCAAATTTAAGATGATTTACTCCAGAGACTGGTTAAATGCGCATATCCAATACATATTTAAAAGTATTATAAATTTTTTTTCATTGTAGTTTATTGCTTTGAATATATTCACAATTTTACATATCAGAATTATGTTTTTCTTCAAGCAGGACATTTATATAATATAATAATAACATTAAGAAAAAAATATCATAAAGCGATGATCAGAATGATTATAGTGTATACGTGAGTTGTGAATCGGGTAAGCGAGTATAAATATAATATCTATGTATGTATTCATAAAATACAGAAGAACATAAACAATATAAATAAATTTCAATTTTATACACTCGTGTTTCTAGAATATATTAATATTAACTGCTGTGTATCTATATATATATTATATATCTGATTTAATCAGTGAAAATCTAATAAAAAAATAAATAAATAATCCGAAATACGAAGAATGTTTAATAATCACCAACCAGAGACTTAAATAGGGAATCAAAATTAAGTTGATGCAAGTACCTATACACATAGCCATGATCTCATTATATACATTTTTATACTTATGTTACATAATGTAAAATACAAATGAATATGTAATTTTTTTTTTATAATTATTTCAAACCTATGACTTAATAATAACTAAACATTAAACCGAAACACGTCCCAAAATTAAAATGTTTTAATATGTTTAAAAGTAAAAAATTAGTACCTACTTATTTTATATTGTATACAATAAAATTGTATGATTTTGTTGTCATATTTTTTTTTTAATTAAGCGGTTAAAAACAAATATCTTATTTACTGCATTGTTCTAATTTAATATTTTGATCAACTCGAATACCATGCACGCTGTGTTAAAAAGCATTTTTCAAATTGTACTTTTCGGGTATTTAAAATATAAGTTTGAAAATTATTTAACTTTGTATTTGATTTTAAGCATTAGCGAGAATAAATATTATCTGAATACAGAAATATTATTTTTCAAAAAAAAAAATGAAGTGTAGTCAAAAATTGAAAAAATACCTTTTTGAGGAAGTATGAGAATTCTTGACGCGTCCAATTTCTGGTTTATTGACACTGAAAAGGCATACGGGCCACACAGAGAGTTGTCCGGGCATATTAAATTTTCTACACATAAAATAAAGAATTAGTATGAAAAAGTTAAGTGGTAGTTTCTTATTCAATTGTTTACTAAATGTTAATTTTTTAGAATATTTATCACGAAATTAGTGTTATTTTACTATAGTCTGTATTGGACACGTTTAAAGATTCTTATTAGAACTAAGTTTCATAAAAAAAATGTAGTTTCGATGTAAGAATTGGTCATATTTAAAAACAAAATACTCATGAGTTATAACTTATAGGTATGCCTACTTCAAAAATTTTTTCAAATACTGTTTGACCATGGTTCGTATTTGAAATATTTATAATGAATATTTATACATTTTTTGCATTTCCCAAATTAGTAACTCATTCCAAACGTATACCTATATTGAATAAAAAAAAAAATTGAGTTAGTAAATTATTTATTTTGACTGAATTCAAAAGAAACATAAGGGTTTTTAAATTATTATTAATGTTTTAGGTCATTTCTTTATTTTTTAGTCATTCGTATTCATGATTGGGTAGTATTATATGCTAATTCAAGATCTGATACCAAGCTCATAAGTCATACTACTCGTATTGTCTAAAATTATATACTTGTATGATCATCAGTATACATTTGAATGAATTTTATATTACATTTTTAACACTTATTAATTATTAACAATAAGTACTGTAGTTGTTGACAACATTAATTAGTAAAACATTTATCAATTGTACATAAATAGATATTTCAATGAAAAATATTCTTAAAATTATGTATTGACAAACATATCATTTATATTTTATTCTATTTTTTCTATGAAATTATTAAGAAAAAAAATAAATTTAGTATAACAATGTATAATAAATATTATTGGAATTAATTATGTTAATATTCAACTACTTTTATAGTGAAACAATTAAGTAAAATAAGTTAATTTTATTAACACAGTAGTACCACAGTCTATTTTAAATATTATATTCTTATACTTGCTTATAATAATAGTTAATGAGGTTAAAACAAAAATAAAGAGTATAGACAACAACAGTTTAGTGAAAATAAGATGTTGCGCGCTTAAGAATGTAATCCAAGTCAGGACTAAACACAGGTTTTAGCACCTAAAGGGTATAAATAAGAAAACGAAATAATTTAGAGTTAAATAGGGTAAATATATTTTTTTGTGTATTATACATAATATGTATAAATTATAAAATGTATTATATAATGTACTAAGCCATATTTGTTATTAATTATTTTATAATATTTTTAAAAATAGGGTTTCAATTCATTTATCATTATATTAGCTATTAACTCGAAATATCATCTATCTGATATTTTAAGTATTAAATAATCTTTAAATTTTAATAACCCACCATTCTGAGTAAATACTGCTAATAACTATGCAACAATTTTAAAGAAATCTCAGTAATAATTAATATAGTTTAACAAATGATAATTTTTCATTTTTTTTAAATCAACAATAATTAAACGCTGGTATCCTTTTTCAAAATTAAAAAAAGGGTAAAGATTATGAATATCATACATCCTTATTTTTTCCCCGGTGTGTTAGAAGTTATAGTATAAAACTTAAATTTATATTAGCTATAACCACAAATTACTATATACAAGATTTATTTATACATTTTTGTGTACAACAACTCATATGACTATTACAGTTTTATCCAATAGTTAAATAAAACCTAAAATAAGTAAAAAAAGAAAATCGTGAACTTAAATCAAGTGCTTGTTAGAAACTTATATTTAGGATTGATTTTTATTGGAATTGATAAGATTAATCGATTTGTAAAAAGTTTAAAGTCGAACTAGTAAAAATAAACCATAATTTAAATTACCTATTATATTTCATATATAGATATTTATCATAAAAATATAATTTTCAAATCCCTAAACATATTTAGTATAAACATAAATATTATTAAAGTTTTAACCTATATAAATTCTATTATCCCCTCATGTTAAATATACGTGATTAAAAATAAATCTGTGAAAAGTTTTTATGAATTGCATATGAAGTGTTATTTTATGATAGTTGTTTAAGTATAAAATATATATAAATCCTATGTACCTATCGACCATAGAACAATAAACTATTATTAGACGTAAAATAGTATGCTAATCAAACTGTTTCAAATACAGTAGGTACCTACAATTAATTATGTTGTACCAAAAGTTTTTATCATACAAAACATAATATACCTACGTAACAATGTACAAAAACATAATAAATTAATTAAACGTGTGGTGATCTGAACCTTGGAAATTTTATTTGATATTTTATAATATAATCTAACCATGATAACCAAGTTAGTGAATCACGTAATACAAACTGCAAAAAGATCTAGCTAGAATTAAATACTTAAATATTAGTTATACATAGTACTAATAAACTAAATATAATAAATAGTAGTAGAATATACTATAATTTACAATTTTAAAGTGTTTGTATACATACCAATTTAATACTCTTCTTTGCGACTATATTTAAAAATAATATCACGAATGTATTTAATTAATTATAAAAAATATCATGTTTATAAAGTTTATACATTTTGCATTAGTATTATCTACCTACCTGATTAAATCAAATATGTAAGTATATATTTTTATTTTTATTGTGACAAATCTAGAAAATTATACTCAATAAAATAAATAGGTACATGGACAAATAATAGTTTTTGGTGAAAGTTATACTTGTTAACTTAAATTATATGGCATTCTTAAATCGTAATGAATATTAAATGATTTTATGCAATGTTTTAATTAAAATTGATCAGTTTTTGATTTAAATCGATCATATTTCAAATGGAATCTAATAATAACTCTACTTTTATTTTTAAGTAAGTAATATTACTTTATAAGCATAACATATACATTGCTCAATTTATGCTCTTATAAATATAAAATAAAATGTATTTATATCGTATAATGTGAAACTAAGTTATGTTTAAAAACTTATTCATGTACTACATAGTTAATTTGTATTTATCTTGATATTATAATACGGGTTTCGGATACACTTATTATTAATAATTATTACAATATGCATTTATGACAACACAAAAAAGTACAGCAACACAGAAATAAATTGAGTAGGTACTATTTAAACTTTAAAGATATATAAATCTTACCATTTGTCAGTTATAGGTAACAATGTTCAGATTATATCTATGAAATATTATGTGGTTACTTTGACAAATGAACCATATCCTAAAAAAATAACAATTGAAGTAGAGATGCGGAAAAGACAAACGAAATTTAATACAATTAATAATTAAATATAATACGATTTAATTTTTAGAATTTTCAAAAAACGTTTCGTTGATTTTATAAACATGTTTTTAAATTTAATAAACTTATAAAACGATTTGAAAGTATAATTGTATGGTATAAAACAAAAAATGTTAATTAAATTATAATTAATTTGAAATCGATGAGTTTTGTTATCCCATTAATTTTGTCATGCTATTATATGATATATTATAATATATATTGTACTTGACATTATACTATACCTACGTTTTCCATAATAGCATTTTGAAATTGTGATTGAAATATTAATATCTTAATAATCAACTATTTATAATCCGGAAGACTATGGCAACAATCGATGTTATACGTTAAATTAGTATTCCAAGTACTAAATGCTATTTTTTGTTAGGTATGACAAGGCTAAAGTATTTCGAAAACGACATCGTCATTATTATTTACTTCTATCATCAAAATATAAAATAGGTGATTTAATTACTATACACCTATATATATAGCTTGCGTTTTATTTAACAACAAGAAGTTATAACAATTGTTGTTATATAAAACTACATATTACAAAGTATTGAAATGTAGAAAGATCGTGTCGAAATTAATTTTTCGAGAACAATAAACTTTACTATATTTTACATTTGTATAAAACCTAAAAAACGTATGTATAAAATATACTGAAAAGTTTAATTATTAATCATGCTAGAATAGTAGAATGTAATAGATTTAACGAGTCCGTTATCAAACGGAACCACTAGGTATATTTAAATATATACCTAAAGGTATATGTTTTTATTGCATATTTCCTATGTATAAACAAGTGGTGTTCGTCGTGTGCGTGTTGGGTTGGTTACTGACAAAAATGCATTAATCGTTGAATGAAAACATGCGAATGGGTACATCCAGTTAGAAGATTTCATTATAATTTATCGACTTAAGTACCTATCTATTGATTCCATTTAGAGTTATAAATTTGGAACTAATTTAATAGTTATTACTACTTATAATATAATATAGTATATTACCTACTTGTCAATAAAAATATTGGAAATAGATTTATTGTAAATATGTACTAAATACTAGAACTAGAGATAAGTACCTACATATTTATTAATTATAATTAGGTATTCTATATTGAATCCTTCATTAAGGATGCTATACACAATTATTAATTATTAAAAATCTGTGTTAACATTTTGATTTACAAAAATTTATTGTAATCATTGCTGGGAAAAATAAATAACATAAAATCTCAACAAATAATTAATTCTTACAGGTATTCTTGGGATATAATTATTTATTATTCCGGTATACGATCTGATAATATATAATACAGTAATTGATCAAAATAGTCTTAATAATTGGCTAATGGCAATTTAATTTATAATCATTTTTACATGATTATAATATTCTAATTAATAATACAATGAATAAAATTCTAATCATTTATACATGACATTATATTAAAAAATATTATAATTTAACCAAAATTGTACTATCTTCAAATAATCTATAATCTATGTTCATTTTGTATTATTTTTATAGTAATAATAGTTTAATTAATTAAAACAATTAAATGGTATTATTAAAGCGGATAACGTGTTTGTATATTATAGTTCCTTCCTTTTTTTTCTTCAGATAACGTTAGTTAATAGTTTTTAATATAAGGTATTGGCTATTGAAGCAAATATTTTTGTTGTGAAATTAAATTAAATTAAATTGATAATATGTTGTTAGTTTGTATAGCAATATAGAGACAATTACAAATAACAGACGCTAAGTAATGTGATACGTATTGATAGCAGATATTTTTTCATTTTATAAATTTTAATAGACTATGAACAAGTGCATAAGTACAATCTGGTATAAGTATATACCACACAAGTATAATTAAGTTGAACATTATATTATTATTTCCAATTTTCATTAAATAACATAATGGTAGTTATAATAGGTATATAAAACATTACTTGGTTTGATAATTCACAATATTACCATGATTACTTATAACAAAAACTATTTTATTAATATAAAGTAATCGTGATAAAATTCCATGGTTTTTGAGAAATAAATTTGTCGAAAAAACTCGTTTATAATATTGATAATAGGTACAATATAATAATATATAGGTAGGCCTTAGTATAAGTACAATTCACGAACTTTTTACGTTAAGAGCTACGCGCACCAACAACCGGATATAAAAGTAACTTGGCAACTTGCAAAAATAATAGCGAATAAATCGCATAACTAACTGCGACATTTGGCTGCATGTATAATTCATCATTCGATTTATAACCGTATTATTCAACGAATAAAATAATAAATACGCCCAATTACCCAAGTATACATGTCGTGAATTTTTTTTCTGTGTACATTTCTGTGTTACCAACTGCGAATCATATTGAACCTATATGATAATGTTATACGTTCGTACATATTAAAATGTAGGTACACTTAAAAGATATATATTGCACTTCTCATGGACTAAATAAACACCGATCGCGAGCGATTACAACGTCATAACATAATATTATGTAAGTTTAAGATCGCACGACTGCAGGGGTACCGCTTTGATTTTCTACCGGTTTGAAAAATAAAAAGAATCATAAATTTGTGAATAACAGTGGGTATTATAATTGTATACAATAATAATAATATATATTTTATACTACGCCGGTAAACGTCGTAAAATTTAATCGGGGCAAGGAAAAACTAAAACAAAAAAAACTCGTTTTCTGACATACTATAGTATATATTATGCAGAGCCCGACCGTCGTCGTCCTCTCGTAATCGTGATCCATTTCGGATTTTGGTATAGAGATAAAGCTTATATAGACTATAGGACCTACCTAATGTTTTCGACAGTTTACGTCAAGATTGTCTGTTTTATTTTTTTTTTTATATACATATTTCCGCTTACCATTAATAACGTGACGGGAGGATGCCTCGAGAATGCGTATAGTCACAGCCGCCGGTTACACGATGAAAGTTCTCTTGTTTACGCGTAGCCTTCTAAGGTGAAATTCCGATTTTTCCGATAGGTATAAGTTTTGTAGGTATTATGCGATCGTCTCTACGTCCGTAGCAGTGGCAGTCGACTACCAAAGTATAAGTAACGTTGCCGCGGCTTGCTCGGTTTAGATCGCGGTCTGTCGAAGAATTTATGCGCCAAAATCGTGGGTTACGTCTGGCGGTGATAACTATATTTGATAACAATGATGCTGTTACGATAACTTACTGTATAGTGACGCGTTTTTTCACTATTATGCGAACGAAAAACAGTTACCTGTCCGAATCGCGTAATACTTGAGCGTGACTTAGAATATTTTCGGCGATAAACGAATACGATCTCGTGTAGTTATAATATTATTTTATAATAACAATAATAAACAGGTACACTCACTATCGGGCTCGCGCACATGCACAGACAGCCAGTCGCCCGAACGAGTTGCGTACCTGTGGACTACTGACTACAAACTGACAGCAGCTGCACGCGACGCACCGCCGACGAAAATAATAATAATTAAACAAAATAAAAAGTCCGCCGAAGCCCTTCTTCTTTGCACCGATGACGTGCTGCGCGTCGATATGGGCGAGCGACGTATGCTATGGAACACGTACGACACCTTGTAGTATAGGTATATTATTTAATATTTTGTACATAATTATTGTAAACACACGTACATTATTACTTATTATTGTTATTATTATTATTATTATTATTATAGTCTATAACAATATTAATTAGACCCGAGAAAAATCAACAGCTGTGCTTGTGATGCGTGTGCGTCGCGGGACGTCGCCCCCCCGCGCATCTTCGACACAACCGTATTTTTGCACGAATTTTGTCGTTTTTTTTTTCTGTATCCTCTTCGTCCGTTGTTCCAACGTCAAAAAATTAATACACAGACATATCCAACGTTGTTGCGTTGGACGCTTTAGGAATTTTTGTACGGAAGAAGAACAAAGAGATATTAGGATAGATATTTTATAGACACTTATAATAGGAATAAAAGTAAAAACACTGAAAACCAATGTTATAGCTTAGCTCGAAACTAGGATTGTCTATCTATATTATGATAAATTGTATTATTAAGATTATTAAGAGCTTATACAATTTTAATACGTCTGTAAATACATATTATATTTTTTTTAACAAATTATATTTTTCTTAACACACAATAGTTTTTTTTAGCATTTTATGATAATCGCAATTTATAAACCCGAGCAACAATTAACACACTCTATAATCTATATCAATAGATATATCAGATATATGGTTTTCTTAATACAGATTTTGAGTTTATTTATTATCTTTTTTTTTTTTTTTTTATTTACCAATGTCAAACGTTGTTTTTAGAAGAGTTAATCATTTACGATTTACGGAAAATGCCTTGATTTCATTGTAAGTTTGATTTGATTAACAATATCATAATATAATCATTTGTTTTGATTTTAAAGCCCTATGTGAGTCGGGAGATAATATAATAAAAACAAGATTGTTACATTGATTGTGACACTATTAATTAGTATTATGTTGGTATATTTGTATATTATAATAACATTAACACCAAACATTTATTTTTGTAAAAACTATTACATTACCTACTTTAAGTTTATTGCCACTAATTGGGATAGCTTAATAGCTGAAAAATTAGAATTACTATAAGTCTATAACAGAATAGATAAATTTACTACGTATTATAGTAACATTTACAACTACTATTAAAAGGATTGTATTTATTTATTTAATTTAAATAATTTGATCACTTATTAAAATAATAATTATAAAATATATTATATAGTAAATACTAAATACCTATACAGTATACATACGACATATACAATACTTTCATCTATATGTACCAGGTAGGTAAGTAATCAAAACACTAACACAACACTGACAGCTATATCATTTTAATCATTATAGGTACGTAGGTATACAGTTGTATAGTAGTTATTCTTGCTATATTTTAATGAACTATATATTATAATATTTGTGTAATTTATTTTTCCGTAATATCGTCCAGCTATACGTCTATACCATTCGTGGTATCGGATTCCGATGATATTATCAGCTGTGTTTTTGAGTGCATGTGTTTTTAATCCTTTCTATGTGGCTATTATCATAATACCGGTTTTATACTTTTTAAACGACTCTAATTACATATAGATGTCTTCACAAAACTGTGGAAATTGAATTATATAGAAACCCGGAGATCGTGCTTCTGCATGTTTGTAATTATTTTACCGTCTCACTTTAAATTGCCTTCCAGCAATGCTACATTTACTATTTTTCCACTGAAATAAAAATTATTTGATCACCCTCCCCTCTTTCACTTTTTTTTAACACTCAATCTTACTTTTTAAAGTTTTGTATTTTAAATTTTGAGTCGATAGATGAATTTTTTTATAACGGTATTATTTTCTATTAAAATAAAGCAAAGTAAAAAAATCGAATATTGGTTTTCACTTTGGTGTAAAAACTCCTTTTTTTCCTAATTTTTTTTTTCTTTACAATAATTAAGAATATTATTTTAAATCTGCCCCTTTANCCCCCCCCCTCCTAACTAGATTCACTTTCATACCATAAAATATTTAAAGATATTGAACTTATTGAAGCATTTTTTTAAAATGTAATTTCGTATAATAATACTGGTATGTTTTTACTTCTATAGATTCAAATTTCACATAGATGTTAGTGGAAAATGCCAATTATATGTAAATCGAAAGATTTAAAATTTATTTGTCGTAAAACGTCACCTCTAATAACTATCGTGTTAATAATATTTTTGTTGTATGCCTAATTAATAATAATTAGGTAGGTATATAGAAATTTAGATTTCTTTTTATCACAGAAATGCTAGAACTACCTACCTATATTTTAAAACCTTAATAGTTAACGAATTACTTATATGTCTTGTAGGTTTGAGAATATATTACCTTAACATTGTTTTTAATTTTTAATGATACTTATATACAATTTTAAACATTTAGTTCCTAGTACATACTGCATTGGTACTAAATAATTACATTGAAATTTCGAATTATATAGGGTTTGTAAATTAAAACTTTTAATTTTAGTTTTTGATGGCAAATGGGACGTTGTTTAAATTTTAAAATATTCGTTTAAATTAATAAAAGTAACTTATTGAATTATTGCGTGTAAAAATTGTAAAAATAAAAGTAGTACTAATGGCCAATGGGTATAATTATGTATATTATGAATTTAAAATAACGTCGCTACTTACTACACGGTTGCTATGGTGCACCCACGATATGTTGGCGATATTGGCTAAACCATTAATACACACATTCAAATCGGGAAAATATGTTATTATTTATTATACTTATAAGCTAGAAGTATAAATTGGAAATTATCTAAATACTACACTTTAGTTTAGAAATTGTTTAAATATTTATAAATGGGTGGGTATGAGGTAACAACATATAGTTAATTAACTTGTGGTTGTGTATGCATAAATTTATATAAGTTTTATATTATATATCTTATGGTAAAATTGGTATGAGTTAATAAAAAATGGACCGGAGCAATATATTAATATAGTTATGATTCCTACTAATTAAACTGTTAAATATTTAACTTGGTTGACAAGCCACTTACTGATGTCAGTGTTGCATTTCACATTGATATATAAAAAG
Organism: Aphis craccivora; assembly: GCA_009835225.1. Taxonomy (NCBI): domain Eukaryota; kingdom Metazoa; phylum Arthropoda; class Insecta; order Hemiptera; family Aphididae; genus Aphis; species Aphis craccivora. The sequence continues at coordinate 20,984 of VUJU01002391.1, forward strand.
ATTTAAATTGATGTTAATTTTTTGCAAGCAACTTTAAATAGAAATATATTGATTGCTCTAAATTACTAACACGAATCAGTTTAAATGTACTATAATCATTATAAAAATATTCGATTTAATCGTAGGTTTTGATTTTATGTTACGCCTTGCACTAGACATATTTTGTTTCTCAATACCCAATTAATCGTGCAGTATTAAATATATTTTAAATTTAAATAATAGTTTGATTTATTCTTTGGTAAAAATAATTTAAAACGTGTTGTTCCAAATTATTATTAATTGTATATAATATATACATTATGTAATATTTTCCCTGTGGGTGTTTGAATACGGAATAAAATAAACGAATAATAAATTATATAATATTTACCAAGATAATATATAGTACGTATATGTAATGGATAGTAAAACGAGCAAAACGTAATTAATATGATATGTAAAAAAAAAAATAGTTCAGCATTTAACTGATGTTTTTCAAATTTAAAATCAAAGTTTTTCAAGGGATTATGATTAACATCTGGCATACCTTTTATTGTTCCATCTATGTAATTAGGCAATTAACCTCGAAATTGTAATATACCTACCGTGTTAATACTTTAGCAATTTAAATTCAATTAATAAAACATTATAATACTATATAGGAACCTACATAAATAAACATAGTACATCTTGTAATATGTAGGTAGTGCACCAAGTGCAGTTATAATTTATTTTGTTTTACAGAAAATTTCGTTGTCTGATATGATATCACCTGATATCAATAGTCAATACAGTATAAATATAATACATTTAATTAAAATTCGATTATTTAGAAACATTTTATCGAAGGACAAATGGAAAAAAAGATGATGAATGATGATTAGTACGCAAGTATTTTCTGCTGGTATATCAGTAGATTAAAAGATTAAACGGACATCATAATATATTGACATAATTTTCGTCCTTCTTAAGCATAATATAGGACAGGTAGGTTCTATTGCTTTTACAATAATCCGTTTTATTTTGCTATTTTTAATATTAGAATGAATTTAATGGTAATAACTAATAAATAATTGTCCAGTGGGGGGTTAGGTCTAAAATTCAAAATTTATATAAAAAAAAATTATAATAAATTGAAATGTTCATATCTTGCATTAAAATTAAAATATGAAAAAATATACGTGGTCAGTAGAATAAAATAAACAGTTCAAACACCGCCACCCGCAGTCTATTTTACTTTACTGTGGTGCATTACATAATATTTTTAAATATTGTAATACAGATAAAGTCACTCTAATATTAAAAATAATAGAATTGACTGAATTATTCTGAAATTAAAATGTTGCTATATTTGTCAGACGGGGCAATACATCTTGGTATCTATTATAGTCCTTTTAAGAAATGACTATAGAGCTTATTAATTGTACTGTTGTACCAAAACTCAGTATTTATAAATTAATAATTATAGTAGGCATTTTTTTTTTTTTATTTCAAAGATCTAAGACAGGTTTTTACTCTCGATCGATTTAATTGATTATGCACTTCGTATATAGAGATCGCCTTATACGTGATAATAAAATAATATATAAATGATTAATAGTAGGTATGTTATCATTATTAAATTTATTCATCATATCTATATAAAATTCGTTATACATTTATTTTATTTTAAACAAATTGTGTACATTATACAAAAATTATTTATTCATTATATAATAATATGTGTAATTGGTTTTTATAATAATATTGACGTTCGTAAACTCGATATATAATACATAATAATAATATTACATGACATGTAGGAAAAGTGTTGAAAGTCAATGCTTTTACGGATTGTGTATATTTTCAAGTTTTATACTATCATATTTTAAGCAATAACTTATTTTTTCTAGTTACATACTCGTATTATATACTATTAACTAATGTACCTATTAGTATCAATATAATATGATGTTCTACTGCATTACAATACTATGTGCCCGATGTGACGAAATACAATACTAAGTTCATTTTATAAAAATTGTCAGCTATAATTGATATTTAATTTCTTCATACGCTTTAGACTTAATCTATAATATTTGAAAGAACAACTCCAATGAATGAGTTTATTTTTTATTAGTATATATTCTATTTCCTATAAAGCTAAGCTTTAAGAGACAAACCATTGATGATGTTTGTTTTTAAAGATATATTTTTGAAATAATTTAATATATAATAAAATTGAGATTTTTTACTTTATCAGTGTTTTATTATTTTATTATTTATATTATTATCTTTTACATACTATTTTATGTGTATTGTGAACATTTTTTTTTAATACGATTTTTATCAATAGTGAATTTATAAAAAATAATAATGAAATTATACTAAAATAATTAACTGTTATCGTAGTTGTTATTTTTCAAAGTTATTTAGTTTCAAAATATCAGTTCTTCAAAAATAGTTGTTTCTATTTTTGTAACTTAAGTACATATACTACGGTGTGTGTACGTATACTTATCTGTTCTGATAAAGAAAATATCTGATTTATAAAATATTCTTATTAAGCACTCATAATATTAGGTAATATAGTCCATATATGATTGGTATTAAGTTATTTTTAATTATTTAAATGATTCTTCTCTTTATAACATAATAATATAATATGTACCTACTAACCAGCTATTTTAATAATTTTAAATTGAAATATATATTACTTTAAAAATGAAAACATTATAACTAATACAAGTTACAACATTATACAGATACTAACAATTAATCATTTTTGTTGTATCCACGTTTGGTATGTTTTTGTAGAGGTAGGTTTTTATAAGGAGAGAGTCATAGGAGTAAGGGTCAGATTTTATTCATGTAATTAACTTATCACCTCAATGACTCCAAAAAAATGTATACCTTATATTGATATTATGCTTATTTTCCTGTACTATTATAATACATATACCTAATGTATAGTAATGGTCAATATGAAATATTCGTACACGTACCTAAAAATAAATGTTCCTACCTAATTAATAGTATTATTGCTATTGTATTTTTTAACAATGATACTTCTATAGTTCTATTCTAATAACGTCTAATGTGAAACAAATTCAATCATTAGAAAATCATTGTTCTTTATTATGTATAAAAAAATAAGTTAATAATAATAACCTAAGACTAAACTCAAGAAATAATTTATTAACATAGTTTAAAGTTAATATAAATCTTTTCGATTTACGATATTGTGATTATAACAATCGGAACCACAGTCTGAACGTATATTATAGTCAGTTAGTTGGTAATAAAGGCCAATATGTTTTAACTATTAATATAAAAAATTTGTACGACAGTCGTCAGTTAAAGCTTGTTATATTATATTGAAGTTTTAATGCAATTATCATTTTTAGTACAAATTTACTCGTTGAGAGAGATAATACTTTTTTAGATTGAAAAAAAGATTAAAATGAGTATGAGTAAGAATAATATTAATAACAATATATTATGAGTAGGTATTTGGAAACAATTCCGAATGGAACTTAAATTGTAATAGTGATCAACATTATACAAACCAACATTATTTATTTGTTTTTTTCTCGTAGACACACGCGACGTTGCAAATTTGTGTTTAGCAGAACCAATATAATGTGTTGCTAGCTTTAATTTTAGAATTACTTAACCTATTATTAACCATACAGCTAAAGTTACTGTATTCAAAAAATATTTCAATTGTTATGTAAATTAAAAGTAAAATATTACAAATTTAAAATCATCATTGAACACTGAAATATCGTAAAAAAGCTATCTAATGTATAATATACAGAAAGCTTAAATAATAATATCAGGTAAGTTTTTTTTTACCATGAAGCATATTTATATAAAATTGGTTTTTTGTGTCTGTTTGTTAAATTTGCTACGTTTACAATACTGTACACTATTTATTACTCCATATAATATATATGTTACTGTTAAACCTATTTTATATTTTTCTTGTATTGCTGTAAACAGCTGAATGACATTAATTTTATTGAATATAAATATATAAAATATAATATATTAACATGATATATTATAATTTATAATGAATGTATCTATTAAACATACAATTTATACATTTTAGAAATAGGTTGGTAATCAATATTTTCCAATTTTCTATGTATTCACTAAAGAACATTTAAGAACTTACTTAATTCAAAATGTTCCTTCCTAATTATAGCTTTGGTACTAACAACAAATGATTACTCGATGACTTGGTTAAAAATTGTTTGTCAAATAAATACTAATATTAAAATGTACATTCTATATGGAAAACTCTGAAAAAAAACTTTATTCGAAAGAGTCGAAAAAGGGGCGATTGTGATAAAGCGTTGTAAAAATAAAATCTAATCTAATCAACAAGCAACAATTAAAACGATAATGTATGTGCCTGCTGATTGACATATCATAGGTTAGTATTTATCTTTTAAGATATAAAACTTTAAAAATAGTAATAATAATATTTTTTGACCTTCGAAAAAAAGAAAAATGTCAACAAGAAAAAACCAAAAAAAAAAATAATAATGATAATTTGTTGTCAATTTTAGTTGTTTGAAAATACATACTCGTGTTGTATTGATATGGCACAAAAATAAAATGTTGTGCCTACTCTATCTACAATTTAGTAGCCAGTAGGTACCTATATTTTATTCGATAAACATGAAAATCAACTGTAACTATCTAATTTAATAGATTAAACACCTTTATATCATGCAATTTGAACTGATGGTTGATATGGAATTTGTTTCACGGCTAACAGTTATATGAAATTGTTTTTTTAGTTAATAGTTATTGGTATATTTTGTTGGCGACTTATCTGTGCGTGCGTGTGCTTTTATTTCAAGTAAATTTAAACAATGTTACCATTATTAAATTATGACTAAATCAGGTTCAGATTATAGTGTTTTAACATTAATAGACGAGAGGCTAGATAACACGTTTAAAATAAACTTATAGAATTATATTTTGGCACGAAGAAAATCAAAGACATAACCAATTACTATTATGAAACTACAGGACAATGAGTGACAAAGGTTTTAAAATATATAAACTGTGAAATCGCAGATTGTATAATCAGTAGAAAATTGTGTTTTGTCATATTTATAATATATATTCTCATTACCTATCTAGATTTTTTGAAGACTGAATATCTTGATTTTTTTTTTTTTTGGGGGGGGGAATGATAAACATCAATATTTTACTCATAGACAAACAAATATTTTTTCTTTTAATTAAGGTTCATTGTTCAACTATATGCGTAATCTGGAGGAGGCGGGTGTGTTTAGCAACGGCTGTTTTGAAATTAACCCCAAAACATATTTAATTTCATAAATGGGTAATTACTAATTACCCAGTTATTATTTTATTGTAATATACATTGATGTGTGTATAATATAGTACTGTGGTAATTATTGGCAATTGCCGTCTATCGACATCGTACATTACTCCTTAGGTAGGGTTAGGTTAGGTTAGGTTAGGTTACGGCTAATATGCTGAGCGTGTAGAATGGCGAGCGGGACCGACTGCTGACTTAAGGTTTTCCGGCTCGCGTCGTCTTATATAATAATGACCGATGCCGGCTCGGAGATGGTGCTGCGTAACACGACAGCGAAAAAGACTCCACGACGATCCGCACGGTCAGGTTAGTCACACCACATCCGAGTCGGTAACAATCATATTCTTTATACATTACCTATTGGATATTATACACTATCTGTCTTATATAGTTACATCAATACATTATATCCATATATTTGTGTACTGGACTTAAATAAGATAAGTGACAACCTTCATCTCTATCGTTAATATTACTGCACACCGAGGTCGAGTCCTTGAGATCTCGTTAACATAGGTAAATACATATAACTTAGCCATAGTGGCTCGACCAACGGTAGCAACCGGTGAAAAGGGGACGTTAAAGTACAAAACCATTATAATATTTTTTCGATTAGGTATATTAAAAATGTGACGTAGGTGCAAAGTTACTCGTTGCATAATTTTGTTATTATTAATCACACCAACCCTGGGAATATTAATATTTTTTGCCGGTAAAAGACGAAATACTTTGTACGAAATATGTCAGACATACTATAATACATTGAAGTTAGGTCAGGGAATGCTGTATAGGCAAATTAATATACATACTAGCACGAATGGCTGATTATAATGAGCGGATAAGTTGATAACAGTCGACTGTTTCAAGTTCTTACGATTAAATACTTTTTAAATTATATAATAACGAAAAACTAAAATCTTTTGATGTGATATCATTACTTTATGCATAAATATCCAATTTTTATACGTACGGATATTATATTTCTAAATTATAAAACAGAAAATACATATTATAACTTATATTTTAAATTTCGTTATTGATTATCCTTAGGTTAGGTTAGATTAGGTTAGGTAGATTACACAACTATTAAAATAATATTTAGGCTAGTAAAATGAAATTGTTGATGTGTTCAAGTTAAAATTTAATTGTATATACAGTATAGTACTACAATGATTAACAACAAATATAATAAATCATATTGAAGTCTTCGTTTCTAAAGCTAGACAAACGTATCTATAATCGATATATTCAAATAACTATTTTGATAAACTAAATTATATGCCAATAACTATGAAAAACAATAAAAGATGTATTAACTGTATTATATGTTATTTATTTGTAAAATAAACATCCAAAAGTTGAAAAGTTACAATATTTATGTTAACAAAAAAAAAAAGTATCTTTATAATATACTAAACTATTTGTTGGCATCTATTCATATCAGTGGCCTCTCGGGGCTTCACAATAACCATATACAATTAGGTTGTGTTAAAGCCTTACAGAATGTATCGGAGGATTGGAGTACACTCAAGCAAATCGTGACACCTTTTTCCAGCTCACGGCACGACATCCACATTTTGAGAGATTCCGTAGCTAAATCCAACAGCTCCTACCCCGTTGGAATCAGATACATCATTAATTTTGTTTTCGTGTATCTGTTTTCCTTCGAAGTAAAGAGCTAGTTGGTTCGGGTTTTGATTTTGATTTTTCCTGATTCCGACCTTTTGTGCCTATTATTGTTACTTCCATCAATATCATTATATATCTAACAAATGGTGAACCCTTGAATTGTATGTGACAGCTGTTGCAAACTTGCAACCAACAATGTCTACGTTTCAGCTGTAAATAAATTATGCGTACGAATTATCATTTCATTTTATCGTTGGTTTGGCAAACTGAGAAACACCGAGAATAAGAAGACGCATTTATTGTATTTTATATTTTGTAATTGAATATAATCGATTGTCACTCGATAAAAATTACTATCATATAAAAATTACAAATCAACTGATATTTTTCCATTAACCACTTGATATAAACTATTTTACAGGGTAATTTCAATAATATTAGCTTCTATAAATATATAGAAGTATACTTACTGTATATAGTATTATAAAGTATTACTGCTACAACTGAGAAGTATACTGCAAAATTTTCATAGTTTTACTTGTAAATTTTAAAAGTTTCTCTTAATCTCATGTAAAATATTTTATTTACCTAGAGCGAATTATATATTTATTTTTTAAGGGAGACTTCGCTTTTTATCCCTAAATAACCTTAAAGATAGGATATTTACAAGATTTTAAATACAAAATTCGTTGTAAAAATTATATATCACTAGTTATACGTAAAATATTATATAACATTTGTTTCTTCGCTTAAACAAAATATAATACTTATTAATTATAATTATTAGACACCGGCATCATTAATATGCACTAAAAATATGGAAAATATGATATAAATATGTAAAAGAAAAAAAAAATGTTTTTATATATGTACCAATATGTAAAAATAGGTATAAAATGTGCTTCAAAATGTATCATGAATTCACAGTATTAAAAAATATATATTTATTTTGTTTTAATCATATGTTCCTATTACAATTTAAACAAAATAAAATAAATTATGTACTTTTCAACATTAAAAAAAATGTGAGAAAGTGGGTACCGCTCTGCTGTACATTAGGTGCCGTGTGGATCATTATTTTATATTATAAGAGTGTTAAATTTGAATCCAATGATAGTTACCAATTTATACGAAAAGCGATTCTGAACGAAGATGATTTGTCAGCCTAGGATATGATTTCCAGTGGTTGGTGAAAAAGGTGGTTTATATTTTAATGGCCTGAATACACCAAAATTTAAGTTTTTTTATAATTATTATTAGCTAAACTTAAGGAAAATCTTGTATTAAATTTTCAACTCTTAGCTACTTATACAAAAGATTTGTATGAATTATAACTACAAAATAATTTGCAAATATTCATGATTTTGACGAATTTTTGTCAATATTTGAACTTAAAATGCCAATAAAAAAAAATTGTGCCTATATTATACATATGTATTCTTATAATTTTTTAATAAGAGTAAGAATAACGTATGAGGAACTTTGTATTAAATGTTCAAGTATTTTGATTGGGCCAAAAAAATTTTATCGACACTTCAAAAAAAAATTCTCATAAAAATCGAAAATGTATATGGTCTATAAATAACTCAAAAAAAGTCAAAATATTTTGAAAATTTAGCCATGTAGCTAAATGCGCCATGTAGCCATGTGTAATTAAAAACAATTACACAACATGTGGTGGAAATTTTAAGTATTTACTATGATTAGTTTTTGAGTTACAACCATATAAAAAAATCGATTTGGTCGATAAGAGCAGTATTATAATATATAATGCACTTTAATAATGCAAAAATATATAAATATCAATCTAACATCAACAGTAAACAGTAAATACCATAGACATACCTAGTATATAATGATAAAATTTAAAAATAAATAAAATATATGTAATTATTAATTAATAATATTATAATTAAAAAATGTGTTTTATTGAAAATAACATATTTTTTTCCTGGTTCGAATGTCGAACCGAACCATTAAGTATTTAAGTTGTTTAGAAAATTTTTAATTTTAGGTTCGATTTTCGAATCGAACCGAACAACTAAAGTTCGGTTAGACAATCGAACAGTTCGTAACATCATTAATAATTTCACTTATTACAATATGCATCTTTTTTCATGCGAATATAGGTAATAATATAAAAGTTCCTATTTCAGGAATAAAGAGAAGAAATTATTTGATTATTTACTAAAATTGTACAAAATATGATTATGCCTACTTACAATATGCACTAATGAAAAATATGTTTCAACCCTCCTGGTATGCACAATTAAACTCAAAATAAAATTTTGTCTTTGGAATCAGTACAATTTGAAATGCAGACATTTTTAATCTTCGATATAACTATAGTGCATACTGCATACACTCAGCATGAACATGAAAATGCATACAATTCCGGTCTCTAGACTGACTACTAATTAGTATAATAATAAGTAAATTAGTATTTAATTTATTTAATTTGTACTTAATTAGGTTAGGTTAATTAAATTTCAATATTAATATATAATTTATAATGTTTAAATTACAGGCTTTCGGTAATTTTAAAACTATATATTTTATAACTGTAATACGGTATTAGTATTACTAATACCCACAGGTCACAATAAATTCATATCATTATATGTATAGTGAATGCTTAGATAGTTTAGATTTAAAATGTCTCAAGTTTATTTTCTCAGAATTAATATAGGTAAATATATGAACATTGAACATAAATTACAAGTATTATTGGTTTAAAAATAGTTGTCAAAATATTTGAATGCTTACTACTACCAATGCGTGATTTTCTACATTTTGATTATAAAAATAGTAAATATACAATACAACTAAGATCAAGCAACAACACATATTATGAACTATATATATAAATCAAAAATAAATTAATGTTCTGAGTTCCATTTTAATTTACAAAACACTGGAACATATTATTATTATGACGTTTTTGGTGCCATCTAAAGCATAGATTTATTAAAATAAAGGAAATTAAAACAACAAAATACATAAATAAAACAAAAGTATAATTTCGATACATAAGCGACAGTCAATTTAAGCAATATAATTTATACAATAGGTACTATACTAGTATTTCTACATAAATTACTTTTGAATCACAAAGCCAAATACTAATGGCAAAACTTCAATATTTTTATCATTAAACTTATCTACTTGGTACAATTCAAGTTTAAGATAATCAGTATTCAGTTGAAACTGATGGTGAAAGTAACTTCTATTATAGTGAAGTATAAGGTAACATTGCTGTGACTGTCACATTTGTTGAATGATTGACTGATAAAAATAAATTGTATAGTACAAGTTCTTATTTTTGAAATGTATAAAATATAATTTTATGGATAATTATTTAATATATATAAATGTATAAAAAATATATATAATTTCCTTAATAACGCCTTCTATAACTTTTTGAATTTAAATTAATTTACATAGGTACTTACACAATATTAAATTTGTGTAAATGTACGATACATTTATACAATAATATATATTATAACCTATAGTATTTTTAAGAGAACATTTTGAGAACAAAAAAATAAAATAAAAAAAAAAAATTATAACCTAATATTATACAAAATATTGTTATAAATATTATACACACATTTTTCTATTAACTAAAAGTACTTTCTTCGGAGTCCATAAAGTACTCATAATATGGACGAATTAAGGATTGCAAGTCGATTACTTCAGCAAGAGCTGTTAACATAGCCAACGTACCACTTGTAAGTCCAACAAAAATAACCATGTACATGTACAATTTAGATTTCCACGATAAGCTCCTGAAAAAAAAAATAATGACAATAAATAGAAATCATTAATAATAGTTGTTCATAAAATGTTCTCACTGGAATTAAATACAAAAAAAATAATAATTTTATTAAATCTTTTATACGTGTTTGAAATTCTATTATTTTTTATTCAGTTCTTTTAATTTTATATTTTTATGTAAGGTTCTATTGGAGTAATGGTAATTACAAAAAAATTCAAATTATTTTGTAATTATTCTTGAGATTTTCAATTTTAATATACCTATTAGGTTTGAAGTTCATAACAAGGTTCTTCGTAAGTTATTCTTAAAAGTTTTTTTTTCATAAATACCTGATAAGTATATTGTTTTATTTTTTATGTTTACATTTTTACGAAATAGAATATTTTAACAAAAATAACGATTTTAGTTACTATATTGTCTAAATGTGTAATGTTAATAGTATGATTTTCTATTCCTCTTAGTCTAATTTTTTTCTTTATAATCTATAAAAATTATTTCTTCAAAATATTTAGATAATTTTTTTTTTGGATATTTACATTATGAGTTGATGCACCTATATTTACACCACTCATCTATTTGTCACTATTGACTTACAACTAATGTTTGAGGATTTTCGCATTTGCAAAATTGTATAATGCTCGTAGAATACTCTAGGTAAGATGGAATTTATTATCATGAAGTAAATAATTTAAGAACAAAATTTTATTTTGCATTATTTGTTATAATTTGCAGAAAAAAGTAATTTGAACATTTTATAGTATATTATTAGGACTTTTTAAAAAAAATTTCAAATTTATGTGATTATAATTATTTTGGCTAATATTGTGTTTGGATAACTTTCAAAATATATTTTTTAAATAATTTATCTTGACGTAAGATGTTGCTATTATTTTTATCAATCAGTAACTAAAGGTCTTTTGATTGACATAATATGACTATATTGTTATTTATTTTATTGGACAAAATTACACCAAAAAGATAGTAACATTTTTACGAAATCAGTACATTTATCGTGATTATTATTCTTGTCATGATATTAATTATTAACTTACCGACATTATTCAGTGTATTTTTATTTCACGAGTTTAAAACTGTCTAAAATGTCAAATAATAACCGTATAAGTCAATACTATTATAGTCTATAACCGAGTTTAAATAAATAAATATATTTTATACTTATGTAGTTATTTTGTTTTGTAAACGACGAAACGAAAGTAAATGCGGATAAGTATATGATTTATTTTCACATAACATTTAAAAAATATAATTTCTATTTATCGTAAATAGACCTCTCACACGAGCCGCACATGACTACTTAGAATGATACTTCTGTTTAAATTTACAATCGGTTAAAAACTGTAGACAATATAAGATTGTAGAATTATGTTAATTTAAAAATATCATAATTATATACCTGTCTGGCCAAGTTGCGCTTTGCATGGAACACAGTCTCAAGTAGAATATTGATGGTAATACAAACGTAGAAAGTATAACTGTCGAACAGCCTATTAGGGCCACCAAATTGATGAAGTTTGGCATGATCTCGCCAAGACCTATCATGGCAAGCAATAGGCTTATGCGAACTACGAACCGTGGGAAACCGAAGGCTGAAAATAAAATTGATATTATATGACGTGATGTTAGTAGGTACAAATTAATTTAAACCTAAATGGAGAAAAATAACTGTCATCTCGCAAAACAAAAATTGTTTATAAAATAAATGTATAAGTTGATCTTGATCTAATAAGATTAAACTTTCATTTCTATAATTATTTTAATAATATATATTTGTATCATTATTATATCAACAATCAACTTATACCTATTACACAAAATTTATAAACATTTATCTGTAAATACTGTAAAACAGTAAAAATAGATGTATAGTACACTATATAATATAAATAAATACAATTTTAAAATAAATCAAAAATATTATTGAACAAAATAGAACAAGATTCAAAATAATATAAAAACATAAAAGCTTAAATTTCCGTGAATAATGTTTTTAAATTATAAAAAAATGATTAACATATATGTATTATTTAAATAAGTAATTTCGTAAAAATTTGAACTTAAAATATCAATAAAAAAATAATCAACTTTCTACATTTTTTAGATTTTATGGATTTAGTGTATGAACTACTTATGAAAAATCTTGTGAACTAGTATATAGGTTGAAAAATTAATAGAGAACCTGGTATTACATTTTTAATTATTATACATAAAAACTATTAAAAACAAATATTTTTATAAAGTTTTAATTATATAATAATTCATAATTTTTTTTTTAATTTTTATGAACTTTGTCAAAATTCTTTAAACGCTAATGAAAAATTTTTTTCAAAACCACCCCCAATTTTGAAAACAAAGAATTTTTTAATTAATTGGCCGAGTAGGTACTCACCCACAAAAAAAAAACCACTTAATGATCATAAAATTATTTCGTTCAAATTATCTTTTTAAGTAGTTGTTGTTAGAGCTAAATAGGTACACATCATAAAAATAATAAAGTTAGTGGAAATTATGAAAACAGTAAGCCATTTTATACCACTTGATTGATGGAATGGTATGATTTTACATAAAATACTCTAAATAAATATAGTTTTCAATGATGTTTTTATGTTATATTGCGTTAAAATCACCTCAAGTAAAAAACGATTGAAACGCGCGGGAACGTGAATATTATAATAACAGTAATAACACATACTAATAATAGATTGTAATTTAACTGCTATATAATATGATGCTTACTGTGTGATGTGTTGAAGAACGATTCCACTTGTTCAGATACCGGTTTCACTATAATAACGAATCCCAAAATTAAATGTCCTGCCATCAAAATGATTGCCGTGTACGATAGCCACGAGTCACCGAGGGACATGAGGATGTTTGGATTAATCGTATGACCATATACGACGTATCCTCCAACAACGATCGACCCAAACAAAACGGCCAAAACTGGAACACAGATGGTAATATTGATAAATCAGTTATATTTTTTTGCTACACATTATTACAATAATACATATAAATGGGTATGTCAAACCCTTCTTCTGCAGCAATTGCAAATGATAAGAGCCATATTATATAGAGGTATAGGAAATACGAAACACGATCGTTTTACAATAATTAATATTTTTGCATATTTTATTGTTCCGATGTTTATCGCCATAAAGTAATATTTAAAAACCTGTGAATTTATGTTTTAAATTTTTTGACGATACCTACACGATCGACCTAGTACCTACCTACGTCTTATAACTGCTGCTAAATATCGAGCAATTGTTGACAAACAATACACAGGCGAATCGAGCGTATTTACAAAATACTAAATAGCGAGTACAAATTATTTTTAGTGTATTTATATTTTTTTTTTGACATTAAATCGATCCGAAACTTTGGCTGTCTCAAAATTGTCAGGGCACTATCAGTTATTGTATAATATATAATATAACCTTTATGATTTTTTGATAAGCTGTTCTATTATTACGACTTTTAAACAGATGTTTAACATTTAACAGTGTGTTATATTTTTTTGAGACAATATTGTAATCTACAAGACAAAATAATATAAGTAGGATTAGGTACTCAATACAATTTAAAGTACAAATTATTTAAAAGCGAACAAGTGAACAAATCAATTCCTTGTAACGTGTATTTTCACCTCAAAAATTTGGAATTTAACACGAAAAGAAAAATGCTGTAACTTTTACATAGAATATTGGCCATAATATCTTTTCAAAGATATGATTATGCGAGTTACGACTCTGAATTATACTTGGAAAACGGATATTTTGTAAATATTAAATCCTATTAAGAAAAAAAAAATTAATTAAAAAATAAATATCTACCTAACTTAGGTAGGTACTTACAGTGGTTAAAGTGAGGGGGGACGGAGGGGGACGGAGTACCCCTTCTTATTTACGGTAAAATTATGCGTCCCCTTTAATTTAAGTCTCCAAAGTCTGGGGGGACGCTTAAAAAATAAATTTATTGTGAATTTAATAATATGTTGTATGTTAATTTTAATAATTTATTAAATTATTTATGCAGCCACACACATTGATTAGATTTCGAATTTAAACGTATTTTATTTCGCTCGAATAGTCTCCACGTTCTGAAGATGGTTAAGTTTAGTGCGATAAGAAATTTTTAAATAATAAATTATTGTGTAGTAGTGTCACAAAATAGATTAAATAGTGTAGTATGCGGTTCCATGTGATATAATAATTATGGTTTAAATAAAATATTAAACTGAAAGAATATGAATAGTGATATTATTTATTATAAATTGTTTTTTTAATGAAACGTTTAAAACTAAAATATTAATGTATTTTTTTTTTAATTTTGGGCAATTATTTTCAATTTATTTTTAACTTAGCAGGCATTATATATTTAAAATCATTTTTCATAGGAGAAAATTTGATATTACATACTATATTAACATAAAATTTTTATGAACCATGGTGTATAAAAAAATTAAATTATATAGGTTCATACCTAGTAGGTTTCTTAAAAAAGTTTGGTTAGATATAGATTTTGGATGAAGAACTCGGGAACGCTCCTTAGTTTTTGGTAACGTTAGTCCCCCTCAAAATTTTTCCCACTTTAACCACTGCTAAAGACTATACGAGGGGCGCGCTCATGGGGGGGATGAGGATGTCATATCCCCCCATCTACTTTTTTCTTATGCATTTATACATTTTGTGTCTATGTCAATCAACATAACAAAATACAATTCATCCCCTCCCCCCAGGGTTACCACCATCCGAAAAAGCTGAGCATTCCCCTGGCCTATACTTCCAAATATCTTTCATGATAATTTATGCTTATTAGATATAACTATTAAAGTAATTTATATTACTTAGTATTGCTGGATGTTGATATAAATTTTGGGTACCGAAAATATTGTATTTATTTTATTATTAGGTACTATGTAGGTACTGTGTAGTACTATTATTAATACAAGAATGCAAAATCCTATATCATCTTAGCCCTTCTTTTAAAATATTAAAATTATATGTATAACTACATAAGTAAATGTATTATTATAGTTATAAACCAATATTGTAGTACCTATCTTACCAAAATAAGTAGAAAAGTTAATTTTTATTAACATTCTATCTTCTAGGTTAGTATTATTTAATTAAAAATTTTTTGTATAAGTCTCGCAAAAACATTTAGGAACGTGGTTCAAATTTAATATAATTTACTTGTCAGTAATAATTTCTAACTTCGTTTTTTATTTAAAACTATTTCAGTGATTTTAAACTGGTGTTTTTTTTTAAATCAAAGTTCAAATGACCAAATCCTGATGTTATACATCAGCGTGAAGTAATGAAGGTGCTCGTTCTAACTCTTGTAATTTTTAAATCATGCCTGAGGCAAGTTCTATTTCGAGCTCTCCTTTGTAGGTCCTAAACGTCCTTTATTATTATCTTTGGTCTAGCTAAGCGCAACGTCGTGTTCTCTCGGTCCACGCGTCCTCGCATCTCGGGTTTATGCGTACGTGCGATGATCCTATTGTCTTATAGCATTCGGACGACGTACCTCTAAGATGGTTGTAGGACACTTTGTACGATCACCCACAAAAAATGAAAACCGCGGACAGTTTGTACTATTTATAAAAATGATTAATTTGTTACTACAAAACACAGGTAGTTAACATATACAAATAATAATAATATTTATGGTAATAAACTCGTCAATAAAACGTTATGATTTAGATTTTAGGTACCTATTATGAAAATAATATCATTTTAACTTAACCTAACCGGTTCATTAAGGTTTGTTGTAACTTTCCCCATATACGTCACTTTATTACACTTCAAACGAATATTTGATTGATTTTTCTTTAAATAGTTTATTCATACCCATTTTTAAAAATTTTTGGATTGAATTTGGTAGTTTTTTTTTTATTAATTTTATATAGAGTGAATAAGTTAATATTTTAATATTTTTAATGCTGTGGCCTGTGACACCAAACACATGTCTCATACTAATCGCGATCATGATTCGCAATCTAAAGTTTTGAGCAATTTAATTTTTCTCATCTTTTAAGATATATTTCCGGTTTATTTATAGCGTACAAAACGTCCGAGATAGGTTAGATCCGCCTATGTATTCTTATAATTTTTTAACACATTAAGAAGAACTTATGAGGAACTTTGTATTAAATTTTCAAGTATTTTAATTAAAAAAAAAATAAAAA
>VUJU01002392.1:0-37923 GCA_009835225.1 Aphis craccivora
GAGTGGCGGGGCTATAAAGTTTTCACTCGCCGTGGAGGGGCTATAACAAACCAGTACCGTTTCCATTAATATCAAAATAAATTAATAGGTATAATTGTTGGAATTAACGGTTTCTCTAAATATGGCCTTAAGACTTAGATCAATAATCGAGGAAATAAAATATGTAAACTAAGATAAGAAAATATCGGTTACAACCCTGATTGAACATTGACATTGTTTCATTATTGGTCAAAAAATATTTTTTTTTTGTTTTGCTAATATTTTTCATGCATATTAAAAATTTTAGTGCATATATTTATACAACTTTAAAATTTTTAGCACATATTCGGTCGGTTTTAAATGTCTATAAATCCGCGCTCTAATAATAACTTATTAATTAATTTTTAATTACCTTAATTGCACCAGCATCTCCAAGTTCATTTTTTTGCTTATTGTTCACTTGACATGCAACTGAGTTCAGTAAATAAATACCAATTCTCTGAACAAACCCTTCATGGTCACTTGTGGATACAATATGAAGTAACATTTGAACCAAACGTTTGAACTCAAACATCTGAAAATCAAGTTGAAAATTGTATAACTTGATATTTATAATATATAGTTTTTAATAATAACATATTGTGAATTAAAACATTTAATTATAGAAATATCTACTAAAAGAAATAACAGTTGATAAACACATGAAATTTGTTATTAAAATTTCAATCCATAATTTTAAATAGGTATTAGATTTTATTCATTGATTTTGTAAATATTTACCCATTGAGATTTAAACTACATTATGTTATTATTGTTACAAATTTCAAAAAATCAGAAGAAAAATTAGCTATTGACAGAGACAAACAGTAATATATGTATACATTTAACAGGGCCCCTGTAAGTTGAGAACCAAGTTCTAAATATTATGAATTTCAGAATAAGGAAGAACATGTGCAATGAGTATTCATCACATAATATTAGGTAATCAATTAAATTTATTCTCTATTTATGTTGTCCTGCTTCTATTACAAAAAAATATAATAATGATAAAATATTAGATAATTCTAAAAACTTTTAGACCCTGAAACTATCAATTCATCTGTCATAAGCCAAGTCATTCTTTTATTTTAAGCTCCCTCAAAGAAATAAGAAAAATATACTATCTAAACCTAAATTTACAAATTCAATAACAGGATATGAAGATAATGCAGCACACAGTTATAGTCAACAAATGTGCACTAAAGTTAGTCATCACTCATTAATAATAAAATTATGAATTTTTTTAAACAACTCTTTTCTAATAACAAAAATCATTAATACATCATTACAATATAAGTTTTTAGACTTCAGAATCTTAAATGAATTTAACTTAACTGTTTAAAAAATAAATATATTCATTAATTATAAATTCTGATTCATAAAAATATGCGACATTATAGAGCAATATTCATACAAGCATTCAAGACTACTATACTTTAAATATTTTAGTTTAGATGTAATGTAATTAACGGTATTTTAAATAAAAAAAGCACACGAAAAATAATTTGTAACTATATACTACGTGCTCTAATATCTAATAATATAATATAGATACTGTTTTGTACGTTCAAATACTTAATAAAACAAGGGACAAAAATATTGTACATAACTATGGGTTATTTTGGTAATATCTTATACTCATCAATATACATGTCAGAATCGAAAATATAATAACTTCTACTTTCATATATTATAAAGTGCAATTCATATAAAAATAATGTTATTTGTAGGGTGCACTATGCAGTAATTTTAACAAATGTAAATGCCCACAATTATAATCCAAAGAATTTGAGTGTAAGTTATGACATTCAGATACCATATAAAAGTATGGTGACTGCACTTATGCAAGAACCCAAAGACAAGTAAACTGTGGGAACATGATGTGCATTATTTGACCAGAAGGGATGCAACCAAGAATAATGGGAAAGAACCTATACAGAGAAGCCTGAAATAAACACTTTTCAGACATGATTTATCAGAGTTAAACAAGCACTCTCATGCCAATCTATGTAAAGATTTTATTATTCGGCCTTAAAAATACTGAAAAACTTTCAAATAAACACTTCAAAGAATTTTGTGACTATAATACTGTACACCTCCATACAAGGTTGCTTATACGTGGACCACTATATGTAATTTATAAAGCACATTTACTCACACAAAACATTATTATTCTTTTTGTTTTATATTTTAACAAAATATCAAGGAAAATAAAATTGTGTAATTTAAAATTGTTTAAATACAATTTTTAAATCTAAAAGTTTTTGCATATCGAAGATGAAATATGCTATGTATGTTAAAAATCTATAGAATTTTTTTTAAGTTGTACATATTGTACTCGTGCCAAATAAATGTTTTGAATAACATTAAGTCACAACTATTGCAGAATCATAAAACACAAGGAAATTTCTTCATTAAATTTACGTAATATTAATGTACCTAATAAAATAAAAAAACAATTTATAACTGTTACTTTAAAAATTGTATTAAATCCAAACATAAGTATTATGTCTACTTTGAGTAAGCAATTTTCTCTTAAATATGTCACAAATTTTATAATCATACTTATTAAATTAAATCAACACATTAACTCATTATATAACTAAATTAGAAATAATTACCAAAAAAAACCCAAATCCCTCCTGTCTAAGACATAGTTCCAAATTTATATTATTATGTACTATGTTTCAACTCAAATCTGTTAATTATCTTTAGTAAGCACAAATATATTTACATGTATACCTACACCTTTTTATTCAAAATATATATTAATTATATTTACTTAATAACCATTTATTAATAGTTTTTTGAAAAAATAAGTTCATGATAAGGTAACTAAAAAGTTAGAAATTTCAAAATATAATTTAGAATTAAGAAAATAAATTATGTATTGCATGTGTGTAATAGTATAATGAAAGAGTTATCAATTTGAATAGATGCCAATATGAGTCATTGTTGTATATTTCTTTTAATTTCAAAATAAAAATAAAAATTCAAGGTTAGGGTAAATCTTCAATTAAAAATAAATTATACTTATGGTCATACTTTATAAACCTAAATATTTACATTTATATTGTTCATAATTAAATTTACATTAGGTATATTACAATTTAAGAAATTATATTTAAAAAAAAATTAAGTTTTTTGAAATTCAATGGTATTAAATTTTTAAAATTGAATGTATGTATAAAATACATTTCAAAAAATATTTGTCCAGTGTGAAAAAGTTGCAGTTGTCACAGACCTATAAAAGTACTCAAGCACCCCTTTCATGGATAATTACATGTATTCATACATACTTAGATTTGGTATAAAGTATGTGTGAAGAAAGTGCATTTAAAAACACAAGTTTTTATATGGTACATTCTAAAAATATCAAAACCACATTAAACGTTGGTAGGCTGAAAAGTTTTTATTGAAATATTTATTTGATTCTCAAAGGCTGAAATAATGATAGTTGGTACAGAACTACAGATAAGTGGAGGGCCTGTACAATTTTTTGAGATAGCTACTACTGATATGAAAGAAGACAGCTATTTTTCATATCTCAACCAAAATTCATTAAATTAAGTAAATACCTACATTATTAAAAAAAAAAAAAAATCAAAAAACTTTAAATTTCATATTGATGTTCAATGTTATAATTTATTTTTTTTTAGTTGCAGTATTAAAAATAGTTTAGTAAAACACGAATGTTGCACAAATCGATAAAAAAAAAAAAAAAAATTTCCTGGTCCTAATTATAATATGGACATTTACTTATCTCATATTTGTCGCAATGTTTAATTATTTCATAATAATTTCATTTTATTCATTAAGATTGTTATGTATTTATTTTAATTTAAGTTATATAAATACATTTAAATTACAAAAAATATATAATATACTATATGTATATATTGATTTTATGTTTTAAGAAAATTGATGAATATATTTGTTTAACTATTATATTTTTTTAATATTTAAGTGTGTCGGTCACTATGTTTTAAAACAGGAACATTCATTTTAACAAAAACAATTTGAATCTATTTTTAGATACTTTAGAATGGGAGAGAATTGTAACAAGTAAAAAACACCTACATTTTTAAATAAGGAAAATTGAAAAAAATTAAAAGTTAAACTGTTCAACTACCTAATATTTATAATACTGTTTGGCTTTTTCTATCAGTCATATAATTTTTTAAATAATTTAGTTTTATTTAACAATTTAAAGACATTTTCAATTATAAGCTTTTAGTATTATTTATTATTATAATAATTGAAAAATATTTTTAAAGTTCAAACATTTATAACAAAGTTTCTCGTTATTCATACCTACAACATTTAATAGTAACCTTTTTTTTTAAGGGATCAATTTTTTAGTTCATTATAATATATAAGTGCTATTACAAATAGAAAAATAAATTACTTATAGTGATATTATAAGTATTCTTAATTCATAGAAATAGTTTCAGGCACAAGTTTCTGCTCAGACCATCTATTGAATACGTTTTAATATTTATTAGTTTAGGAAACCTATTATACAAGTGACTTCTTGGGTTTTTAATAATTATACGTTTAATAGACAATTTGAATTTACCACATCTTGGGGTATTCTCAATTGACATAAAGTCAAACATCCATTCCGCATCATTGTTTCATCATAGTTGTGATAGTCCATTCCAGTTAATAATGTTGTAATAATTCGTCGTTTAACTGTTATATCATTTAATAATAATGGCCGATCTTTATTTTTCACAATGTAAAATAGTGTTGCACTATAAAATTATTACAAAATTAAAAATATACTTCTTACAAAATATGAATTAATTACTAACCTTCCAGAAATTTGAATTAGTTTTTCTTTTACATATCTAGTAAGAGCTTCCAATACTATGTCAAGAGCTTGATCAATTTGTGTACATTGATCATACCTTAACAAGTGGTAAAGATCGTTTAAAATGTTTTGAAGTAGTTTTGGTTTTTCCATACATGAAGCAGCAGCATTGAAAATCTGTTCTTCGTTAGCGTCACCACTGATCTATTAGAAAAAAAAACATTTACAATAAATTAAATTAATAAAAAACAACAAATATATTAATTTTAAATGTATTACAATTTTTGCAGGAATATCGTGCCGCCTGCAAGCATTGTGCTGAGTATGATATAAACCTAAAAATTCTAAAGGATTGTCTACTCGATACTCTAAACCAGGAATGTCTGACTTCCTGCCACTCAATGACTCCAACATAGAATGTTCTGCAGTACCTATAATGTTAATACATACATAATAAACAGATTGCACCAAAAACAAGAATAAGTACTCAACTTACCTTTTCCAGCCAAATTAGTACCAGATATGTCTAAAGACATAAGATTTGGAAGACATTTCACAATTAGTGCTAAAATTTTGTTTTCTTCTTTATAAACACCTTGATCTGGGAAAGTCTCTGTTTGTGATATATCTAAAACACTGAAAACACAATTTGACATTTGTTTATAAAATTAAATTTACTTTTTATAACTCATAATATAGAAGGTACTTACACCAATGATTGTAGGGAGCAGATATTCAGTATTGCATCATTGTTTTGCAAATGAGGCACATCGAAAAGTATCAATGTATGTAAGTTGGTGAGCTTAGTCAAATAATGAAGACTGCCAATACCTAAACAATATGAGAGGTCCAAAACTCTCAGCTGTGTAAGCTTGTCAAGTATAATACCCAGAAATATGTTGTCATTGGAAAATGGTGATTCTGCAATTGCTCGCAATACAAAATGTCTAAGGTTGGGCGCCTTCTTGTAGATTTTTGAGGGGAGATCATCTAGAGTTAGTGGAGAGGGTGACAGCTTATTATAAGGAGTTATTTGCACATTTGGACCAATGGTCAACGAACGAAGGTTGGCAGCATGTTGGAATATATTAGTGTATGTTTTGTGCGTGAGATTCTGACAATTAGTGAGTGTAAGTTCATATAAATTGTGGTTTAACAGGTACTCAAGGCCATCATCTGTAATGCTCGAGTTACTTATGTGTACTGATCTCAGATTCGTCTTGGTTACATCTTTGAACAAGTGAGCAAAACGATCAAAAATCTCACCACCATTGCTCTGATAAGTCTCGATGAATGGTTCACATATTTCACTTGGAAGAGCTAATCCATCATGTAGTGTATAACCATTATTCATCTCCGTACACAGTGTGTCCAAGTTCCGTGCAACATACTTCAGACAGAGGCAGAACAGGGACTCTGGGACCCGTTCCTCTTTGTGTCTGAACTTGATCGGAATTAGTTGACGCTCGGTTTGGTACATAATATTGAGAACGATCAAATTGTTCACAACCTATGCAAGTCGATCAGCAACGTTGTAGAAAGAGAACGAGAAGTGATAGGACATGTTTAAAATACAATTATAATGGGAGTAGAAATAAAAGTTCTTTACTATCGTCAAGTAATTAATGGAATGTATTGAGTCTATCAAACCTTGCGAGTAGAGATTTGAAACCGTGGACAGTGCAGCGGACGTCGAAATTCGAATGTCGTCTTACTAGTGGTTTACAAAACAATTGCTGAGTAGGTATACTTAAACATGACCTGTTTAAAATCGTATTTATATTATTGACATGACTCCCTTTTTCGGTAGGGTAGAAAGGAAAAATGTTGCAAACTTACAAAACAATACTAACAAGTAACGAGAATTGGAATATCTTACCTAATTTTTTTTTTATTATTAATAAAACGCGAACGTTCTCGAACAATAACAATTTATCAGCTGTCCCCGTTATCACTGCGTCCGTCAGTGATGCCGATGAAGTGACGTGAAATATCTGGGAATCTCGCTTGAATTACCGTGGCCTGAGAGAGACACAGTACGTACTTGCAACGCGATTAAGAGAGAGAGAGCAGTCGTCCTTTGTCGTGATAAGTTTGAAATTTACACTTAAAAGCCGTTGGAAGTCTTGATTTGAAGGTATCGGAAAGTGTATACACAGCTACACGGGTCACGGTCCTTGGCCCACATCGTGTTTACTGTTTACAGTACATTCCCAAAGGTCGTCCGTTTAATAATAACTCGTAGAAAAACCCTTTCACCTTCACTCGTAAGAACGGGAATAACGCGATATAATTTAATGGCCGATAGGTTAGTTTACTTACCCGCGGTACGCTATCGAATATCGACTAAAGATTTAACAAAAGGTCTCAATCTCGATATTATTATCGCCATTAAACCATTATAGATAATAACATTATATTTCCAAACTTTATCATAGCCCATTCTTTTAAGCGACGACATATTGTGTGGATTTCCACGGTTAACGTTAAAAATAGAATAATATCCAAGTGTTGAGCTAATAAATCACTCCTATAGTCCTATATTGTAATATATGAAAAGTTTGAGATGGCCCATCGCCGAGGGTACTAGAAAGTAGAGACTAGAAAAGGAAGCGTGGTTGAGGTTTCAACATTCAGAACAACTTTTCAAACTCGAGTTTTTTTTCTTAACGATGTTTTTGTGATATTACTCATTTTTTTTTTATTAAGCTTAGGATATAGTTAACCCATGTTTTTATTTTTTTTCTTTCTGTATAGAGTATAGACTATAGAGTCTCAATGTTACGTTTCTTATTATTTTTTTTTTATACATATGCTTTAGATACCATGTTGTATTATTATAATAACATCAAGTACATTAATAATCAAAAATCAATACAACACGTTTCCTCGTAGCAAATGCACTGTCAAAAAAACGTGGTCAAGTGGGTACCGCTTTGCTGTACCTACATAGGTGCCGTGTGGATCACTATTAGGTATATTATGTAGGAGTGTTAAATTTGAATCCAATGATAGATACGACAACAATTCTGAACAGAAATGATTTGTCTGTCTAGGATATAATTTATTTTAAATTGGGTGGTGAAAGAGGTAGCTTATGTAGTTATGTTTTAATGACCTGAATACACCAAAATTTAAGTTCTTTTATAATTATTGTAAGCCAAACTTATAGAAAATAATCTATTATAACTCTTATAAAAACATTTTTATGAATTATACCTACCTATAAAATAACTTGCAAGTATTCATGGCTTTAACGAATTTTTGTCAATATTTGAACTTCAAAAGCAAATAAAAAAAAAATTGTGCCTTTGTATTCTTATAATTTCTGAATCACTATAAGACCAACTTATGAGGAACATTTTATTAAATTTTCAAGAATTTTGACTTAGCCAAAAAAAATTTATCGATATTTATGAAAAGAAACTAAGCAAAAACGAATATTTTTAATGCCTATAAATAGCATTAAAATAAGCAAAATATTTTGAAAATTTAATAATTATATAAAGAAAATGCCAATCTAAAGAACTAGTAAAGTTTTCAAGTATCTACGACTTATACTTTTAAAATAAAAAACAAATATTGAAAATCGTTTACGGATAAATAGTTATCGTTACGCGATTTCGTAAAAATTTAAACGCACATTTTTCCTATAATGAGGCTAAGGGTTTTCCCTAAATAATTTTTAAGATTACAATCTTAGTGTTGAATTTTTTAACCTTTAATATAAATAAAAAAAATATTATAAATTTTCAACTACAAAATTACTTATACATTTTTTCAATTTTGACATAGGTATATCGTAAAAATTTGATCTTTTAACGCTTATAAAAAAAAATTGTAACTACCGATTTTTGATTTTTTTAACTACAATGAGAAAAAACTAGAAAAAATAAAAAACCTTGTATGCAATTTTCAAGCTTTTTTTGGGCACCCAAAATTTTTTCATCGACACTTCAAAAATAAATACTTAGAAAAATCGAAAATGTTAGTTGTCCATAAATAGCTCAAAAAAGTCAAAATATTTTGAAAATTTAACTGTACCTATATAAATAACGCTTCTATAAACTTTTGATTAAAATTTCAAGTATTTACAGTAATAATTTTTTGAGTTATAAGTTATAATTATATAAAAAAATCGATTTTGTCGAAAACTGCGCATTTCCCGTTTTCCGTCACTTTTTTTTTTATTTTTCCCGATTTTTTTTTGAAAACTACTAGAAAATGTTTACTTTTGACCTCTATAATACACCAAGGATATTCACTTTTCCATCGGAAACCATTCCCAAAGTTTGAAATTGAAGCATTATTTCGACGTTATGCTGTACACAGACACAAACAAAAACATACACACATTATTGTAAAATCAATACATTCATCACTTCGTTCAGAATCTAATACCAGTGAATTATAACTTGAATTAGTAAACATTACATTTTATTCACATAAAAATTAAAATGAAGAAAATTGCGGTTTGGTCGGCCTCAAATGTACTAAAACTAAACTACTAACAGGGTCGTTTCAACGACGATACCCTCATAAATGGCTCAAATTACCTTGCACTGGTCAAGTAGCTATTGCGAGTTGAAACCGAAGAGCGACGAAAATTACATACCATCAACTATAATCCGAAATCATAATTCGGTTGCTTGGAAGGAGAAACGTAGGCGGCTATAACTCGAAAACGGCGATGCGCACAGTATAATACCTATACATTGTTGAATTATTGATAAAAAAATAGTGTTAAGATCAATAACTGTGTTAATGTTGCATATTACTCATGCTATAATCCTCCGAATAATTTGAAATTTATAAAAGTGTCATGTTCATAGTATACTGGTTAACCCATCACCGTGTACATTTTGAGTCATATAGGTAAGTATAATATAATAATCTGGCCAGGTTCTTTAAATTATCCGCTAGATAGTAGCACATAATTTGTTTTATTTTGATATTTATATTTAATTAATTTTAGTTATTTTATTATCTCTATGTATAAAAGAAAGAGTACTTTAATAATAATTAAAGCAGAGCCGAACCTATTTGAGCAATCAAACTAAAATTTTGAAGATAGATTAATATTATAATTTCACCGTGCACTACTATTTTGTAAACTATTTTTCAATCAATAATTTAACTCAGTACTCAGTAGGTACAATAAAATAACCAGGATACTATTGTCGAACTCAGCAATGTACAATAAAAAATTATCTTATTTTTATTTTATATCTATACAGATCATCTTTTAATTGTAATTAATATAATATTTATAATAAATTTACCTGTAGGTATAATGTCCTAGTATATAGGTAAGTTTAATCAATGAAGCAATTGAACTTACTTTTGGTCAAAACGCTTATACATTTTACATACTTAACATGTATAATAGTTATACAAACGTAAGGAAAATAATGATAACGCTAAACACGATGAATGCAATGTGTTATCACTATCACAATATTTGTATTGTACAACAATATATACAAATATAATATACGTATAACATTGTAGGTGCATCTAAATTGCATAACTAACACGCCGTGTTGGGCGGTGACATTTTTACTAGGGTATAGCTCAGGGGTGGCAAACTATAAGATCTTTAGTTCATGTGAGCTGTGACAAAAATTATAATGATAAAGGCCGTCAATGTATAAACAGTTTTATAAAGTGAGTCAAATACTTAGATTTTAAAAATTTAAATACCTTTATACTTTGTGTGATTCAGATATTTCGTTTGAGTTGAACGTTTGAGTTATGCAAATAAAAATTGTACTTATATTAATTGTTCACAAACTAGGACCACCCAAATTTTGATTTTACTTTAAATTTTGGAAAACTTTTGAATTTTGGTGACCCCCATCCAAACAAAAGATACGACCTATTTTTGTTTTGCTGTAAATCGATATCTTTGTGATCAATTTTAGTCCTACAGCCTTGTGGTGTTGTGTTACATATTTGTAATCGTTGCGGGTTAATTTTTAAACTAAATTCAGACAAAAATGAAAAGTAGGTATAATAATTGTATTTACAATATAATTACACGACAAAATATTTATAATATTATACTATTCATTCTAGTATTTAATTATAATATTTTTTTTACTTTTACGTGATCCATAAAAAATATAATCACAACCCATAGTTTGGATACCTCATCTGAGGTATAATAATTATGGTAAAACTGCAGCCTTCACTCAGTAATGTATACATAACGCAACGAATAAGCGTATAAATATAATTATAAATAGTAATGTTTACAATCAAAATTATGTATAGCACCTATTTTTATTTTAATATTTTTAGTAAATGTAATTAGTTATTATATTGGTAATAGGTTTATAGGTGAGAAAAACAGTATATAAATATATTTTAGTAAACTTTATTATTATTTCTAAATAATTATTACTTACACACAGACATGTATCATATATATTATATTTATATGTACATTGTACATACATTTTTATAAACGAAATTGGTAGGTAATATTATATGATGTGAGGGGAGGGTAATGATTACAGATCAGATATATTGACCCATGGCGGCAGAATACTTTGGGCCGTCTCAAAATTTGTATTTACAATATAATATATAAATTGTAATTTACAAATGTACATTCCATACAAAATCAAATTTTTACAATTTTAATGATGATAATAATAATAATACAAATAATAATAGTAATATAGATAATAATAATAACAAATTTCAAGCATCATCTGATTATACACAATTTAATCAAATAAGATTTATTTAGGTAATATATTATACAAACACTATTGTTTATCAATTATCATAAAAGATTACAATATAAGGTTTCTAATGTTTCTATTTTACTATTATTATACATAATTATGTGATATATGCTATAAAGCAAAAAACTATAATAATATGTGAGATACTATTATTGTGATATAATAAAAAGATACTTAAAATTAATAAAATTATTTAAGTTCATTTAGATAACAATAAAAATATTTTCGGTGGTTTTTGAGAAAAGTAAAATTTGCTTTTAATAGGAACGCATCATAACTGTAACGGACGGAAGAAGAAAAAGTTTCTTTTTCGATTAAGTAAATACTCAAACACATAATCACACCTATTAATGTCCTATCTGCATTTATTACTAATATATCATAAAAACCATTAAAAACAGTACGTAGTCATATTTTTTGTAATCAAAAACGCAGAGTAGACAAATTCAAAAGTAAACATTTTGCATGCAAATTATGTAATAAATGAGAATCACATTTTATATGAAAATCAGGATTTACAGATTTTGATAAATATTATAATATCCGTCTACTATACGCTAGTGCGATAGACCTCACAAGCAAAATATTATTATGGCCTATTATTAGTTATAATAATATAATTTAATAATGTTTGAAAATTATTTAAAAATATATATATATGTATAACTATGAACCAGCGAAAAAATGCGAATATGGATGTGTAGTACAGTGCAAGAAGGCGATAAAATTGCATTATTCCCTATATTGACGTACTTAACTAATGGTAACTATATGGGAATTATAAACGATTAAGTTGCGGAACGATAGACACGGAACACTACATTTTGTGCTGTATAATAATATAATATGATAATAATTAAACGTTTGTACATGAGACGAAAATAATAAGTTTCCCATCTAGAGATTCTAATATAAAATGCAATCGGATAAAAACGCAACGGGATTCCATCCAATAATTAAACATTAATTAATTAATTATGATTATATCACAGTAAAAATAATTTAAGACAATTTATTTTTTTTTTATTTTTCATAATAATAACTATTTCGAACGCCATCAACGTGGTGGGTGGTTATTGGTCCCACCACGGTCTTCGTCTCATACTGGATCACTATTCCTGACCACCGAACACATCATTATAGAATCTTGAGACAGATCATCTAAGGACGATGTTTCTGAGGCTATAAAAAAATACGAAAATTAATACAAATTTCAAAAATTATTAAACGTTTCAATATTAGATTTTTAATACAGGACTTCGTTTAAAAGTCGACTGTTATTGTTTACCTGGATTTTGAGGTATATAAATAGGAGATCCCCTCTGGTGCGAATGGTTCGACGACGGAGGCTGTTGAAACGAATACGTGAGGTGTAGATTTATGTGCCGGTTGAAATGATTTTCAGAACCGTTTTGTTGATGGTGAACTGTAATAATAAAACAATGTTTTATCGTCGTGATCTGAATGCGTATAATATGTAGATATAAATATATAATAGGTATTTTTAATTAATTAGCTAATAATAACGTATTGGCATAACTATGAAGTAGGAGGGCTAAAAGACATGACCCTACAACATGCGTTTTTATCCTCCTTGGAATTTATCAAAAATAGTTGCAAAAAAAAAAAAAATTGGTTCCTTTATTTGTACGAAAATAATTAACGTATACGATTATAAAATACTAAGTATGATTATTGCTGAATAAATAGGTAATATATATTATTGTTTACAATTGATTTTTGAGAATTATTATTTTGTGTAAAGGGGTACCACATGGCTCAATAGGTTATTTTTAACTTTGATATTCTATGACTCTATAATATAATAAGTTCCAATATAACAACGAACTCATAGTTACGCCCACGCTAATACGGTTGTGACAATTACACTGCAAATAAAAGATTTTAAAAAATATACCTATACTATTCTTATAAGGTGAATAAAAATTCAAATATAATATCATCAAATACCGTTAAGTACGGTGAACATTTGACTTTTAAAATGCTTATTGTGAAATACATACGTAATCCGGATGGAGCGCTTTTCACTTTTCCGGTGTGCAGATGCTTTTTTTGTCTCGCCCTAGAATTTTGAAACCACACTTGAGTAACTCTTTTGCTCAATCCAGTAATTTGCGCTATCCTTTCCAGATCTTGCCCATCGGGATTAGAATCCAATTGAAAATTAGCTTGTAGCACCTGCAATTGTTCTTCGGTAAATGTGGTCCGTACTCGTTTTGCTTTATTCTTGCTGTGATAACTTTCAGAATCTCCACCCTCTGGAAAAAAATAATATTATTTTTGACGTTTTATATAAATATATATATTAAGAATATATAATATTCTTTACAGTTATTTATTAAAATAACATCAGATAACTAATAATGTAATCCCATCGCCACAGACATTACGTCTAAAAATATTTACTAGTTTAGATACGTGGAATTTACCATTAAAAATGTACGTAAAATTAGGTGGTAAGTTAGTAAATACATATTTTAATTAAATTTTTTCTGTGTGTGTAATTTTATTTATACAATTTATTTTCAGAAATTGTTCATATGGTCATTATAATATTATTATAATATTATTATAATATTATAATAATATTTTAGATATAGATAAATAATCTAAAAGTGTAGTAATAAAATATAATACTCTAAAATTTAACTGTGTAGATAATAATAACGATATTGTTGATGATATTTATTTTAAATTTTTAATACAGGGATGTTTCTCTTTTCAAAATGTACAAAATGACTAAATACAGTAATATTATATACATGTATGAGTGTATATTATTCAAATTAAAGACTGCTAAAATAGTAATTTAAAATATAAAATATTTAAAACGTTTAAAATTAAGAGTCACTCGATTTTAGCAAGGATAAAAAAATAATCTATACATCTACATTTACTCGTAAAATTTGTCGGGTAAATATGACGAGCGCACATCTCTTCCCACAACTCGGTCATAAACTATTAATTATAACTCGGTTAGATGTATTAAATGTTTGTTACACTATATTTAAAAAATTGTATTGATATAAATAATAAATTTTGTGACAATATTACACCGCATTGTGCAATAGTATATTTAATGTAATTCTCGGAGTTTTGGTCGTTCGGGACCAAAGGCAGAAGATCATTTCAACCATTGCCAGTATTTTGCCCTGTGATTGAAGGATATATGTATCGTAATTACAGAGGAGGACTTGACCCTTATGAGCGCGATTCAGCCGGATGTTCGGGGTGCTTTATACAATCATTATATTCAACCTTCGTGACTGTGATTTGAATAGCCAACCGCGCGCAAAATTATATATGTCTATACAATTTATTTAATAAAACAGACACGCACTCGGTCATGAATTGCAGATATTGAAATTTCAACTAAAACATGTCGATATATTATATATATATATATTCTAGAACCAACACAAAATATGAATAATATATGGATGTATACAAAAAAAAAAAAAAAAATAGAATAACTATTTATATTTTACTATCTCAATACCGGAATTAAAAATGTTTTAAATTAGAACTGTTGAATATACAATTTTGAATACACAGTTTTTTAAAAATTCAAACATTTAAATTGAATTTGAAAATTATTAATGATTTCAGGTGTTCATGATGAGGTATGTTCTTATTCGTTTGCGTTATTAAATAGTATATGTATATGTATTACAGATCTGAAAAAGTAATTTAATATTTTTCCAAAAAAATGGTACTTAGGTACTTTGAAAAGATTCATCTAGTACTTAGATAGGCATATTCAAATATGTACAAGACACGAACACGGTTTGGAATATCGTGACTTGTATATATACTCTACAATATATCGAGAATGATATTATAGTATTATACTGTGCAGTCGATCGGCATTCTCGAATGTAAACGCGTTTACTATAATATTATCGTAATTTCGGGGATGGCACATCACGGTATACATTATACGCTGAACGTGCTCTATATTTCTATACAGATCTTTTAGTGATTTCAGTACTGTATATTTATAAAGACGGAAGCTGTGTTCGGTGCGAATTGAATCAGAAAAACGCCGCACATAGACTTCTTTTTCAAAGGCGGCGATGACATCATTGTGGGCGGCCGAGGCGAGAGTAAACGCACGGGGTGGTGTTTTTCCTTCCGTATGACTGTATACATATATATATATATTTTTTTATCGTCGGAACTATATAATATTTGATTATCGCGGGTAAATTCGATTTGGCGCGGCGATTTCACGGTTGACGGATAAACAATGGGACCCCATTCGTTCACGAACCCTTAACGCGTGTACGCGTATATACACATATAACGATAGACTACGACTTACGAGATTGACCTAATTAAACGCAAATTTGGGGTCACTGAAGGGTCGGTCGGATCTCGAGAGAACACAACCGTCACCAGAGCATCTTTAATTGGACCGAATCTAACGGAAATCAAAGGGCAAATAGACGAATTCATATGCGTAATATGTTTAATGTACGTACATGGTAGCGATTTTGATATTTAGCCATTTTAGTGAGTTCCTGAACAATAATGACAATGATTATTTTTCTAAGTCAATAACGATATTTTCTAGTCGTTTAAAATACTAACGGTTTCAGACAATGTTGATTTATCCATATACATATATTACATATGTTATTATATATATATATATTATATTATTATTAAATATAACAAATGTAAATATTGTAGCAAATAAAAATGAAAACTGTTATCTATTAGTAATTACTTATACAATATGAAACCAATATTATGGTGCATGTTTGTTTTCTAATTTCAATAAAAGTAAAAAAAATTTATACACATACATAAAAGTTAATTTATAGTTTATATATTTAATTATTTGCCTACCTAGCTAGAAGTAATAATATTAGCAAACAAATGTATTTTAAAATATAAATAGCATGACATTTTATAATTCATTATACTTAAAGCTAAACCACATAGTTTAAAGTATAAGAAAAACTATATAAAAAGCTACTGAAGGTGGCACAATTACTTACCTAACAAAATAAAATATGTTATAGTAATCATAATTTCCTGTATTACACACTCAAATTGACTTCTATATAGATTCAATTTTGAAAATAGGATGCTAATATAATACATTATACTACCTAAAATTAATGTTAGCAGGTGATTATTATAGCCTTTGATCGAATCTGCCTTTAGTTATGTATAATATATAAAAAACGGACTATATATATACATACACAGCACACACACATATATAGGTACATATATAGAGAGTCCAGTATTCGTGTTATTAATTCAACGTAGCACGGAAATCGATTTGGATTTAAAAAGTATCAAACACGAATTCGATTTGATCCATCTCTATGAATATTAATTGATCATAATATAAGTAGTATAATAGTATATAATATTATACTATTATGGGGCGGACTAAACAGAAGCAAAACGGTGAAATAATCACTGCAGTGTTTTTTTTGTTTTCGTTTTAACAACAATATATGATAATAGAATAGGTGCGTACCTGATGAGCTTGTGGTGCCGCCGTCCACAATGTCCAAGTAATGAGGTTTGCATAAAACACGACCTTCGTGCAGAGCAAACTCTTCTCCTGTGTTCAATTGGCGGTCGCAGGCGTCGCACCGGAAACACGCCAAATGGTAAACGTGATCCCTGGCCTTTCGCACCCAATGCGAAGCGGAAATACCTTTCGAACACTTTGAACACACGGTGCCGAAACTCCTGAAACACAAACACGGAACAATTTAAACCAGTTGCACGACTATATTATAATATAACAACTTAATTTCTATTTAAACGAAATGTACTTTATTGCATTATAAGCATATAGTATGCAGTTTGGGAGACGTTACTTTGTTTGGTAATTATATTACATTACAAATTACCTTTTAAAAATATTGTGATTAGGTTACCATTTTTGATTTGGTAAAGGTACATTAATTTTGTACTATCAAAAAAATTTAGTTACCTATACAAATTAAGTTACTTTTCATTTTTTAATTTAAAATTATCACTATATATTAATTATTAGGATGTCGATACATTAACTAAGTAATGATAATAAAAAAATTATAAAAAATGTTTGTTTAATAATTTGGTTAGAGTAAATTTTAACTTAGGTCAAGTCTCCAACACTGTGAAAAATATGCAAGTCAAGCAATATAAACGATTCGAGTTTGAAACCTTGTGCAGATTCGCTTGCTGCAGAAATTATACGCTCGCCCAGACTATAATATTGTAAAGTGTAATAGGTACATATTATAATATAATCTATCAATACTGCGTTAAAAATAGATTACCATACGATTATTATGCTTGTATCATATAATATTATGTACAAACTAGACTTATACCTAACCTAACTCATCGCGGACATGTTGCATTTTCATCGCAGCCCTTCAAATTTTCACCCCAGCGTGCACAATCGCGTTGTAGCTTCCCGCAGAACACACATAATAATATAATATACCAGTAATCATTAATCCCATAAATCGACATCCAGCTATGGCTAACGTTGACGTGCCGTGCTTTGAACCGTATACATACATAATATTATATACACACAATACGTGCCAATACATAGATAATGTATATATATATATATGTACATAATTTGACGTTTCCGCGTCAACTGCGGCGATGTAGTTAATTGCACAAAGGCTATATAATCCGTTATATATATATATATATATATAGTACGTGTATATACACGTATATATTATTCAACGTCGAATTTACCTATTTAACCGAACAAACATTTCGCAAATGTCATAAAGGCCTACGGTCTGGGTGTGAATGCATCGAATGCGTCGTATATTAATAATTAGGGGTGGAAATGTAATGCCCTAAAAATTCAAACTAATATACCTATAAAACGCACGCCTAGTTGTTTTTTTGTTTAATCAAAAAAATATATTTAATCAAATCTAAAAAAAAAAATGCAGAACTACATATTTTTAAACCTTTTGCATAGAAACATTTAATCTAAAATAAAGAATTTATCTTGTTTAATTTTTCGTTGCCATTCATCTATAAAGATGTATCATGTGAATAGTTACGTTTGAAATATTACGATTGAAAAATGATTTGATTTAATTTTAAAACTCTTGTTAGAGCGTTGCAAAGTTAGTTTTTCAAATAAATATTTAAAAATACAATTTTAAAAAATCGCATTTGTTAAAAAGTACACGAAACGTATATATTTTAATACTAGCATCTCATAATCTATAACCTAACCTTTGGAAAACAGTAGTATACAAAGTGCACTGAAAACAGTGAAAATCCAGTCATAATAAATAAATAATAATAATATATTACAAGTACGTTACGGTCATTGGGTTGTGGTTTTCTAGACCAAATATTATATGAACCCATTGTATTTGTGATATATCATAATCAAGAATAATTTAGGATTATTAATTTAAAACAGTAAATGTATCTTAAATATAGGCATTAACACGAAATATCGAGTCATAAATAGTAATTACTCGAGTTTTAAATATACCTAATCAATTAAATATTTTTTAAGTCATAATATTATTAAGTTTTGTAGGTATAAAATTTATATTTTTAAACTATTTTGTATCCTATTTGACAAAAATGTCATCCTTGGAGTTTAGTATTGGGCGTGACCGGAAAAGGTGAGTGACAATATACATTATATTATATTAGAATTGGAATGAAAAAAAAAACAAACTTATATACAACTGAAAAATAAGTTGTAAATTTGTTATCGTTTTTAAAATATTATTTAATTTTGAGATTGTAGTGAATCGTGATATTACGTCATTATGATAATAAAAAAAAAATTTAATTATAAATAATAGTATATTGATGTATTAATTTATGTGATTAATAAAAAAAGGTAAATTCAGGATCGAAATTCACAATGTTTAAAACCTATAGATATTTTTTTACATCAAATAGGTTTTAATACTACTAAAATCTATGTAGGTAGTTTTGATTTATTTTTAATAAAAATATAATACAAGCATATTAGCTTACTATAATATGAATCATATTTTAATACAGTCTAAAAGTTTGTTGATTTTTATGCTACCATGTTATTGTATTATATCTCAGAAATCAATATCTATATCATTTTAATATCTGGAAAATAAAATATTATATTTTATACCGAACATATTATAGTGAATATTACTGATTATATGGAGTGTGTATAATGCATAGTCAGATATTCTTGATAAAAATAAATAAAAACAATAGTGCTTGCTGTAGTAAAACGCCTATTTTATATAGATAAACAAGAAATCTTTTTGAGTAAAGTTTTTAGAGAAAAAAAATAAGAGTTTTATTTTTTTCCCCGTTCTGGGAATGTTTATATTGTCCTTGTAATATGCAAATAACGGAAGGAAACAAACCTTGCGATTGCAAAGAAAAAAAGAGAGGGATCGACGGAAAGAGAGAGGAGGGTGAGAGAATTTGGTACGGATGAAAAAAAAAACCAGGCGTGTATATGAGGGTATAGAACCGTAGTAGGAATGTTTCATCCGGTTGAGCGCGTGTGCGGGCGTGCAAAGGCGGTTAATCCAATTGGCCATCCAATCAGCTCTGGCAAAGACTATCCCTCCCCCATGACTTGGTCGTTCTCCGTCTGTCTCTTCAACCACCTTAACAAAAACCACCCGAGCTACGAGGGATAAATAATATAAGACTTGTCGTAAAAACGCACAGGGCTCGTTTGTATGTGCGTACAACTGTATGCGAATTTTTATGAAAACATAGATCATATTTTTTCGGGATACTTAATATAAACCTTATGATTCAAATAATACATCAACATGCATGTAGTTATACATAATTCAGTCGAGATTTTCCAAAGAATGTATAATTTAAAATTATTTAAGTTATAACATATTCGCAGACTGCAGTTTAACTCAGTTAACTCGTTAGGTTGAAGAAATTATTGCGAGAAAAATTCCTCTTTCATCAAAACCGTGAAATTGTAAGATTCCTCCATTAATTTTTCTGTATACAATTCACATAACCTACAACTTTTTTTTTCATTATTTTCAATTTAAGCATAATTAACAAACTGTGTCAAATCCCTGATTTTAATTTTAAACCTTTGAATATAATATTTGAATTGCTAAAAGCAAAGTACAAAATCGAACATAGTGAATCTTCTAAAGCCACTGTATTAGTTATGTTAAATAATCATATTAACCAATAAATATTGATTTATCACAGCAGTTGTTAGAATATAACTGAGTTGTATAGAAACATCTAAAACATAATATTTTAATACAAATAACAGTTGAAGTTGATTTTACACAAAAAAATTTTGAAAAATGGATCTATAAATACTAAAAATTTCCGAAAACTATATTTATTTAAAGCAGACATGTTTATTAAATATTAATTATTATATATTAAAATGCAAAAAAAAAATAAAAAAAAAATGTATATGTAAATATTACAAACCTATGCATTACATAATATGATTTACTTATTTTTACTTTTAATGCAATATATTGCACTTCCAAGTTCCAAGTCATTCGTTTTTACAATCAAGACACGTATTAAAAAATATCAATGAATGTTAAAAATGTTATAACTATCTTTTAACAGCTGAACCTATATTTAAAAACTATCAAAATTTCACTGTTTTGTCTAAGTATTATTATTATTGTCTAGTATCATTAATGTATAATGTTTATAATAATTTATAACTTGACAGGAAAAATATTTTTGGAAAATTACTTCTGAATCATATTAGGTAAATTGAATTATAAAAATCTATCCAAATCTATTGTCTTTGAGAATCATACAAAAATATAGGAACTCTTATATATAATCCTACCATATATTGTACGTATGATATATTTTTTTTTTGATACACGAGTATAAGTAATTGATAGTGATAAGGCGTAAATTTTAGATTCAAGTCGTTTGTACTAAAACTTTCAAGTTAAAAAATTATTTTTAAATAAACAATTATCGTGCAGGGATCGATAAAAAATGTCAAGCTTAACTTGGAAATTTTTTGTTTACAATTATTTATCACTGAATTAAAATTTAACACTTACATTTTATATACCTAGTGTCAGTTTGACATAAATCTGTTCAGCCCCACAAAAAAAAAAAAAAATCGAAATACTGTACGTATGAGTTTAAGTTAACCAAATTTTGCTGTTCACACTGGCATATTGTATTATATTGCGTTCACCAGGACCGTGGTTGATTAAACTTAATATAATATTACACACGTGTGCAAGTGTGGGTATACAACCGTATTATACGACGGTGGTGGATAATGTCATTATCTATGCAAGTTCTCTGTACATTATTATTATTATTACTTTATACCGACACACGTTGATATTATAATACGCGATATACCGACTGAATAATATCCAAACTATATAAAATATATTATTATTATGCATGTATATCCCGACCCCGCCGTCCTCCTTTAAAACTTAATATAATATTCGTATCGGCGACAAACGAAAAAGTCGTCGTCGGGTTTACCCACGTATATATGCTGCAGCTTCTACAGTTTTCGAGATTATTATATTACACGATCCACGCTCCGAGGCCGTCGCTCGTCCGTCGCGGATCTGCGTATATAATGGCATTACGACGTGCGAATAACAAATATATAATATATATATAAACGACAAATGTTGAACGAGAGAAAGAGAGAGAGAGAGAGAGAGTAAGAGAGAACTAAAATCGTGACCGGAATTATTCTTTTCATCTTGTCGTCTCAAACGGGTCCGTTCTTTAAAACAACAACAAAACATAAATAATAATATCGAAACTTTTCCGTTGACGGGAGCTTTTGTGTATATAACGCGCTCGCGCGGACGACGAGACACATATTATTATTATAATATAATATTATTCTATACCTCGGCGGAACGTGGCCTGTGTATTGATTGACAGTCTATACTTGTTATTATTGTTAGAATTATTATTATTTTATTGAAACTTCGCGACCGTATACATGCAACAGAGAGACGGCGGAGAATACGATAATCGTGTTCTGAGACGAGTCTGCAAATTCAATCACAAAAATTTATGCGTATGTATAAAGAGGGATTTCACAAACTCTCGCCTTATTATTGTTCAAAATTATCTTCTTATACGTAATAATATGAAATTAATTAATTAATTTAAAAAACAGCACTCAATTTCTCAACCTTGTTCCCTCTGCGTGCGCAATTCACACTCGGTGTGCGACATTTTAAATCTAAACGTCTGCAGTCAAATAAAATGAAACAAATACATAGTACCTACACAACAATACGTTTATTTATAACGAAAATTCGATTATAGTAGTGTTAAAAATGAGTAAGCTCCGTCACCCCTTATTGCCATACTAATAATCTCATTATATAATAATATGTATTATATATAATATATGTACTAAGTTATAATGAATACGGCGTGTATACATGAAAAATATAAATAAATATGTAATCTTTGTATACTTTGTCACTCTACGGGGAGTTAATTTAATAAACCAAAACGCAGGGGTTGTTTTCATTTTATTTGAAAAAATTTCTCCTCCAAAGACCTTAAAAGTAAATGTTTGAAATTGTATATTATTAGACAAGCGATTACTATTATGTAACGGTGTATAACTAGAGTTTTTTCGGTATGAGACCACTTTTCAAAAAATATGTTTTTTTTTTTAATTCTTAACAACTTAACAACCGAATGTCAATTTTATACGATTTATCAGTTTATTTGTATTTTATTATTATTATTATTCAGGTCAGTTCAAATATTTTGATAACGAACGTATGATAATACAATTTATGATT
Organism: Aphis craccivora; assembly: GCA_009835225.1. Taxonomy (NCBI): domain Eukaryota; kingdom Metazoa; phylum Arthropoda; class Insecta; order Hemiptera; family Aphididae; genus Aphis; species Aphis craccivora. The sequence goes on from VUJU01002392.1 coordinate 23,403, forward strand.
GTGCACAATATGTACCTACACATTATAATATAAAATTATTTTTGTATATGCATGTATGTGATCTAATAAAATGACTGAATGAGTTGTGAAGAAACGCTCTAGGCATTAGGATTGATATTTTCAAGAGACGGGTTTTATTATTTATTCAAAAAAGTTTGACGGTGATAATAATAATCATAACAAAGTGGCTGTGGGAAAATTTTATCAAAATATACCCCCTGTTTGTTTAGATATCTAATAAAAATACGAAAGAGAAAAATATAAACGGCCATCTCAACGCAAGCGTGTCAGTCCGGTGCTGCATACATGTATAGGAGTATGCTCGCCAGGGGTACTTAAACGCGTACCTATAGACGTTTAAGTCTCTCACCATTAATTCAATGCATACGCCAAACATAGTTCGATCATGAATCACGCCGTGCTTATTGTAATAACGTCATTATTATATTTGTGTTTACAAACTCCATGTGTAGAGCGTAAACGACATACACATGTCACTAAAAAATAAAGTTATTATTCTGTCTTAATACAATAACATAATGTTATTATGATCAATGATCACATTATAACATACATTCACATGGATTCGAAGAATAATAAATCCATTATTGAATCTAATTCTAATAATATGTAGGTGTAGGTAGGTTATATATACTACATTATATTATTATTATCTCGCCATCAGATCAATTAAAACGATTTATTTTACGTCTTATTAATTAATAATTATCTTTATTGGGTATATATCATACAATATAGGTACCTTCTGAAAACTTTAAACATATTTTTTTATTTTATGATTAAAATTTAGATCAAATAAAATTTGCGTCTATTCAAAATAAATTACATTTTTACAATTTTCTTCAAAATATAGTTCGTCAATAGCAGTAAACAATTCATAAACAATAACAATATATTTTTTTGTTTTATACAATTATTATTTTAATACTCAACATCTATATCGACTTTATAGTTTTACCTGCAGTTCATATACAACCGTCCAAGAGTGTGAGTTATAATATTTATCATTAGTACTCCATCAAATTCGAAATATCACGTAAAAATCATAAACATAGTGAATAACAATGTTTATGTTAATAAAAGTTGAACAATTGAGGTTCATATAGTTCCTATATGTTTGTAGTAAATTCACCTTCATGAAACTGTTAACGGATTTAGTGAGCTGGCCGGAAAAAATCAAAACATCGTTCAAGTAATAACAAACAAGACTTAGAAATCCGCAGTACATGCTAGAATATTAATGAAGATTGAATATTTAATAACATATGCATATAGGTCATTGTATCTAAAAACGTAAATTGTAGCTGTTGTAATTATTTTTTGTAACTTAATTTTCGTGTTAATTTATTATATTTTTATTAATAAAAATGTAAAACTTATATTATGTGTTTACCACCATTAATTGCATCTATTGTTAGTTTATTTTTTGATGTAGGTATTGATCAAGCTGAAGGAGGACATTCGTACAAAAGTGCATATAACAGACGAGAATATATTATACGGTAGTGACTTATTTGTCGAACAATATTATAAAACACCATCAACGAAAACAGACGTCACCTATTCGAGACACGATTTTTGCTATCTAAAATAATTGGCATACCCTCGTGAACATAATGAAAAAAGTTAGGTACATATTTTTTGAGATTATATTCATAAATATAAACGGTTTTCCAACTACTTTAAAAATATATATATATATAAACACGTACCAAGCGTGGTCACTGGTCACCCGATGTAAACATCAAACATCGCATATATACATATTATTAAAACGTTAATATTATTAGGTATGTAGGTACCTATAACCTACGAGTTATATTATTGTTTTATCACACGGACGCCAACGAGCGGTATCCGGCATTTGCCTGCAAGCGTGCAGCAGTACGGGCGAGCGGCATAATATAAACGTTTTTCAAAAGACACGCGTATATACATTATTCAAGACGAAATATAAAGAACGTACTTTTTTTATTTTATTTTTTTTGTTTTGTTGTGGACAGATTATAGTTTTAGGCCCATTAGTAACGGGGACCGGCGGAATAAATGAGAAGTTTTGTTTTGTGTGTTTGCCGGTCGGCGCATGGTAATGTACATTTTGTAAAAAATCACGCACACCGTCATACATACGATTATTATTATTACTATTACTATTATTATTATCATTATTATTATTTTAAAGGAATATTAAAAATACGAAGAAAAAAACACCGTGTAAGAAGGTCAAGTCTATACAACACGCGTGCTCCGGAGACTTATGAAAAATTCAAAAAAAAAAAAAAATACACAACCGGACTTAACATAATGATTTGTCACACGTCCACCGTCCGTCCGTCGTCGGCTCGCGACGTTTCGCCCGGAACGAATGTATTCAAAGTTCGCTGCTCGCTCAGGGCTGCTTATATATATATATGTATGTATATATGTATATATATTATATATGTGTGTGTGTGTGTATAAAATATATATATTATGTTTATATTCATCATATTATGTACAACGACGTACGAATTGAGTATTCCAATGGTTCGGTAGTTGCTCGACTGAACATAATATAACGATTACAAAACGCGTTGTACGTACCTACGTTACAAAAAGTATAATGTAATATGTTATTATTATGTTATTTAGATCAAAGGTTCCCGATTTTTCACAGATAAACGTAAATAATATGTATTATATATATCCTGACCGTAATTGATTACGCTATGGTGGATATTATATAGAACTTTACACACATAACAGCCGTTCGTGATGGTTTTGGGGTTTACAGAAATAATAAAATGACAGTCCGAGAATAATATACACTACGAGGACAACGTGATTAAAAAACTGGGAAAAAAATAGTTCATTAAATTATATGGTTATTATTTTACGATTTTAATGGACTGATGGTTATAACAAATTATGATTTCATTACAATAGTCAATTGTTAATTTTATATAAAACAAATTTTACAAAATAAATTAATAAATTAATAACTATAAATATTCGAAATAACTGATCTTAGGATCCGTTTTGGCTATTTTTCCAGTTGAAAAAAATAATAAATATTTTAATCAAAAAAAAAATTTAATAAGACAATTATATCGTTTTTATTTTAAATGTTTAAGAATAATCTTTTCAACTTATTTTTTATTGTTATTAATTGAATGTAATATATTTGCATACCTGTTTAAAAAATCAATAATAAATAATAATAATAATAAAAAATTGATGTATGTATTATATCATTTGTATCATAAAAATCTCGTTAAAAATAATTTTATGTACTTAATCATTTTTGACTTTTTGATTACAATATTATACACCTATAGGTTATAATTCTCATTACTTACATTTATTCCGATTCCATCTTCCTCATCAATTAATCAAAACAAAAAAATTATTACGTGCATTATATTATTGAATAAACCTGATTTTGTACCTATAAAAAATTATTCATTTAAGTAATTTAAATATACACGAATAAAATTTGAAAATTGATTAAAAATCAACAAAATAAAATGGAAAATTTTAAATAAAATTCGCCTGTTGCAGTTTAATATAAGATATAAATTATTGTTTTCACTGCAGATTGTTTTTAAAACTTTTGAACTATGATAAATATGATAATCTGCCGTTTAAAAATAAATATAGATACGTTAAAGCTACCGAGTACAACTTGTGTATAGTATAAATAATTTTAGATAAATATATATTTTTATAGATTAACGTTTTCAAATAAAACTTTGGATGCCAATTTACCATAATACAGCTGTTAAACCTGTTTTAAACTGGATTATTATAATATGTTCACTATGTGAATGCTATACAACTTATTTAAAACAAAATTAGTAATTTATTTTTTTAATTTTCACACGTTGAAATCAATCATTAATAATTGAATAGTCTTGTTCCGGATAAGCGTCACAAAACTTTATTTACAAAGTGAATTCCTTACAGCAGTGAGTAGGTGAGCTTTATTGATTATACAACGAAGTGTATCTTTTTAATTAATATATTGTACCGTTGAATACGTTCTAGAGAAAATAAACTATACATTTGGCATGTATACGGTTTAAGAACTCGATAAGGATTATTCTATAGATCGGAGATTGGTCACTGATGAAACTCAAACGAGGTTATTGGACCATGCGATTAATGAATAAAAAAAATGCGTAGCGAAGCGTTTTAAAACAAAATATTTTAATTTGCCTATGATTTTTGATTTTCTCATACGTTTTCGATAAACATACCGTGTTGATGATTTTAATCGATAAGACAGACCTATACTAGGTGATTTAACATTAAAACAATATTATATTAAGCAAAGAAACGACAGTTTATCTATAGCCTAACCCAACAAATCGAATATGTTGGCGTATTCTGTTCGACCAGACCGTGAAGTTATAGTAAGTACTACTAACGGTTATCTACTCGAGAGTGTCTTAAATAACTGTGTTGGGTACCTTATAAGAATATCATTATATAATATTATAGTGATAATGTGCGATGGTATAATGTCATCGACACGAACGAGTTCGAGTTTAGAGACTTTATCGATAGTAAATATATAAAACGTTTCAACAATACGTATAATATTATAATCTATAAAAAGAAACGTTTACGCATTTGCAGCAGGCTGGTTCCCATATGTATAATAATGACAGTAAAAAAACGGTCCGGATAAATCAATCTTATTAGTCGCGAGCGCAGTATATATCACCAACTACCGACACATTACGCTATACCTATATACGCATATAATAATAATATAACCCTTCCATATAATAATATATATCTTATGTAGTGGGTTTTGATTTCTCTCGCGCATATCACAATAAAATATATATGCATCACGTGTGTGTAACCTTTGTACAAATAATATAAACACTCCGGATGAGTAGGCATGTTCTCGGTATATTTTTATTTTATTTTGTTTTTTTTTTTCTATTTTGTTTTCTTTATTGTACGATCGGACGTTTGAGGAATCATTTGTCATCTCCTCTCCTCTCCAGGGACACCGACCGCGATGTGTTTTCTACGTTCCATAATATACAAGTGTGAACCACTCGACCTTGCGGCCATCGACCAATATTACGATCAATTTTTTTTTATTTTATTTTTTTTTCACCATCATTATTATTATTAATGTAATAATTCGTATTGATCGAAACACGCGGAGGTTTGACCCCGAAACGTTACTTGTTTGAGGTCATCAACACCGAAGAATTATCGAAACCGATTTTTTATCCGCGACCGGGAGACTACCTATATATATTCCCAGAAAAATGACTTTTTTTTGCTACGAAAGTTCTATATCATAATAGTGTCTAACCAGCACCTTGTAAACCAACTGAAACCAATCCCATATTCAGATTTATACTATAATTACTTACATATTTTAGTAACGTCTTAATTTTTATTAAAATTATTGAATAATTATTAAAACATTTTGATAAAAAGGACTCATAACTGTTTTTTTTTATTATTCTTTATACATATAAATCAATTATCTTTCTTACAATATATCGTATGTATAAGTCATATACATATGCTAATATGATTATTATTACTCATATTTTAAAAATAATTCCAAAACAAATTCAAGATTTTAAAAATTATCGAAAGACCTAAACGAATTGGGTATATTTTTTAAACTTAAAATTATTATATTTAATTAGTATATTTTTATCTTGGCTATAACCAATTGAGATAAAATAAATACAAGAACATAGGTACAATAAAACGAAATATAAGCTTTTTACCGAATAGGTATACGCCAAAAAACGTTTGAACTAGAAATTACCAACAATAACGACATATTTTGTAATATTTTAAAGTTATTGAAATTAATATAGAAACGATATCATTATCATATACATAAACTGACTCATAACGACCTTTATTCTATGTATTCTATATTTTGTATTTACTGTTAATCTATAAATTAGTATTTTTAGTTTTTTACATTCTTGGTTTGAATAATCTACGATCAATATATGCTATTTAGATATTTATATTATCTAGTACCTATCTATACTAATAATCTGTTAAGTATTTGAATCCGTTTTTCCATTATAAATACGTTTAGTAAAAAGTTAGTATTAAGTATTAGTATTTTTATTTACATCTGAAATTCTTATTTTCTTGTTTTATAGTTATACATATTCAATTTTAAAACTACAGCGCAACTATTTTTGCATATACCTACTAACTTATATTCTAGATCTGTTGACTGCATATTTAACATTAAATAAAATATATATGTAAATATATATATATATAATCACTAAATAAAAACATTTGTATTAAATAACCTACACAAACCTCGATTCTGAAGTGCTCTTGTAGAAAAACAGTAATAGTATGTAAATACCTATTTGAAATATAATATAGCATTATTAACAGATATAAATATTATACATAAATTATTAATATAATACATTATAATTTATAAATTGTGCCCAATTTTATGTATAGATAACATTTGATAATACACTGACGCTTTATTAAAATATTGTATATAGTAAATTATCTTATTCTCGATTTTTTCGTTTAAAACACTAACAACCGTGTAATAATAATAAAGTAAAAGACAAACCTACTGCAGAAGACCACCACTGGCGTAGGTAGAAATTAATTCCGTTGTCGTACGCCATATCGACTGGCAGATTTATTGGACGGTACGTGCCGTTTAATTGGGCCCCGTGTAGTTTTTATATACGCGCATATAACGAGCGAGTTTTCAAGTTCTTCTGGATTTTTTTTTAATGTTTTTGTTTTGTTTGTTTGTTTTTTCTTTAAATATCAGTTTTAAAATCCGAGCGCGTGGGTAGACGCCGATATTGTGACAATATTGGCAGTCAGCTTAAGTTTCATGTAGGTAGCGGAAGACGTTGTAAATAGTAAATTTGTTAATAACTTATACAACATATATTATACAATGATTGTATGATATTATAGACTATAGAAAATCATCGTAAGCCGTTTTAATGGATAGGATGAACATGTTCAAGCCATTCTTTTACGATATTTTATGAGATATAATATCATATTACGAGCGCACAATAATATAATATAATACACAAAAATATAAATTATACTCTCTAGATATAAACGTAATTTTAACTTTTAATATTGTCACTGCAGCGTTTTAAGACCATAAAAGTCCACTCTAATATTTCTTCTCCTTAAATATAAATTCGTTTGTATATCAACTATATTAATACGCACACGCACGTTTAAAATAATATATAATTAATTATAAACTTTATTATGCGTTTAACATTAATAATCATTGGAAATCCTTAAATAATATTTTACTATTCGAGTGTTCGAGCCGGGATTTTGTACTATATGGTTATTTTTTGTTTATTGTTATTTTTTTTTTTTTTCACTGACACATATTCATCTTCCTCCGCCTTTCGAAAAAGAAAATATAAAATAATAATAAAACACCATACAAAATCTAAAGACAAATAGGCGACACCATGTATAAAGCCCTTGCGATATTAGTTTCGGTTAAATAATATACAAAACTATATATATACATGCTACACAACTACACGTGGGGGTGGCGGCGGAATGTAAAAAAAAAATCATCTTGGCCTACAGAAGTCACAGTGTCACATTAACAGGTGCGAGGCATTGTGCCACGGTGTCTTCAACGGGTATCTTCGAAACACGTCTAATTTTATGATTTATACGACCGGCCGCTTCTGTCTTCTCGCGGGGCCCTCTATAAATCACCGAGCGGCGGAGAAAATAAAATAAAAATAATTTTTTTTTTTTTTTTAAAACCAGTATGCACAGTACGTATACAGGTATATTTACCCGAGTCAGGTTGAAAATTCGGCCACTTCTACGGGGGTCATAAATTTTTAAATAAACAATAATGTCAACGGTGTGTATAAGAGACGTATATTGGACACCTTCACACTTTGGCCAATAATAATTGTTCGTAAAGAGGCGTTAATGATAAACACGCGGCTCCCATGTAATATTCTCGCGCAACCTCTCGAAATCGCTTTACAATGGGTACATCAAAACACACCAATAAACACTTTTAATATACAACACAATATAACACTTTTATTTAATATAATATATTTTTTCTACCTTTTTTTTCCCGTCATGTCTCCGAGTGACAATAAGGCGTAGTGTGACCGATTGTTTGGCCACACCGGTGTTGATTTCAATAAATAAATAATTGCAGAAGTGTTTTTTTTTTTTATTTATTTTTATTATTATTTGAATTGTTCACCAGTTTCAGACCTCTAATTGTGCTCATTAATGAATTATGGTTAGGTTTACATTGCATTAGGGAAATTATGCATTCGGTTCCCGACAGAGGAGGAGTTACACTCTTTGTTAAATATGAACAGTAAATGCGCATAGGAAAATAATAATAACGTATAATTTAGCTCATATGCAGTAAAATATGAGTGTGAAGTGTTTACTGTGCGCAAGTACAATTTTTTTAAATGAAGTTTAAAATGTTAATTTATACGTATAGCTCAGATAATTGTGAAAAAATATACGATTTAAGTAATAATATACTAGGAACTGCAGTAAATGATATTTTCATGGGTTTTAATATTTTAGTAAATTATTTAAAAATATATATATAACACCTCAATAACCGTATTGTAATTATTATAAACTAAATAACTATACTTTACCTAATCTAATCTGAATTAATCGATATAGCATATATTATGTAGGTTTAGTACTAACTATTAAATTTCTAATATTTTCCACTAATTTTTTAATTTTAAAAATAATTTATACAAATATTAAATCACTTTTACTGTTTTTAACTTAACCCTAATGTGATGGGTATCTACAAAACAAAGGTATTATAATAATGTACGATATTTATCAAATAATATGATTTATTATTATATTATATACTCTTAACGGTGATCAGAGTACCTATGATATTATTCATACATTATATTTCATGGTTCAAATATTTATTAAGTTGTGTATAACCCTGCAAAATAATATACCTGGCATAGTCCTGTCGGCAATAAATTGAATCATCTTTGATAAAACACGATGGTTCGTCCTCTAATACCAAATTGCACACGCAGCATCTTAAACAAGACACGTGCCAAATTTTGTCGGAAACCTTCAATAAAAACCTATCCGTAATTGGATCCGAGCATCCTCGACACTGCAACGATTCAGTCTAAAACAAACAAAAATAACATATGATTTATTCGTATGGAACATTAAATTGCAACACTGTGATAAAATAGAATAAATAATAAAATTATTATTTATTTATATAATAAACGATCTAAACAACAGATATTTTATTAGTACTCTTTAATACGTGAATACTTCAACTGCATTATTATTATCTAAATTGCAATTTATACATTAAATATAATATAATTATCGTGTTGTTACGATGTCATCGTGTAGCCGATTAAACAATCCTATACATAGGTATAGTAATATTGTAATGATATGCAGTCTAACTATAATAATCGAGAAAAATGGTAGACCATATTATAATATTATAATATAAATATAATAAAAAATATATTATAGTACAAATTTACGATATTATAATATGTTAGTATCGGATATACTCGGGTTACCGATATCGAATATTTATATACATATTACATGTACACTGAATAATATAATAATTATATACGCTCCCCCCCTGGTGTTTTTTAGTACAAATTGTGATGTCACAGTATAGTTATTGGAGTTGGACGTTTCGTATAATAATAATATGAATAGCTTTTTTTTTTTTTAAATATGTTTATATATATTATACTCGAGTTATTTTATTATATTATTATGCATATAATGTATGTATTAATATATAAATCGGCGGGTGGTTAAACTATTCGTAACTACCGCGCAATACATCTCATCGGCGAGCGTATCTACCTATACACGTGTAGTATATCTGTAGTCACACGAGTTATTATTTACGATTTCGCGTTTGTCCGATAATAAATCGACAGACGAACGTCGATTATTATAATAGCGCCTATACGATTCAGTATGGAGTTCTTGTAGATTGAGTATTATAATATGATATATAGGTACGACACACACTATCGCGCATCACTATTTATTTATAGGTGTACTTGTAATTTTATATGTCAAAACGTATAGGTACTTAAATGAACGGCCTTTTCGTAAAAATTTAAATTTTTTTAATTTACGTTATTATTTTTACACTTGGTAAAATATGAAAAAGAAATTTATCAAGGAAACCTTTTCACAAGATAAAATTCTTGGATTAAATTTCGTATAATTTATCACTTTTTATCATCTCATTTTGCCATTTTGGCATAAAGTTTATTAATATTGTTATTTAAATTCTTAGTATTTTTTCTTACAACTTACAAACGATGAGCTGCTTTGGAAATTCTACATGTTGCAGATTTGTATAATTCATTATATACAAACTAGCAAATAAAACATTATTTTATTAGTATTTAATGATTAGTACAAAACGATTTTAATAAACTATTAATTAATAAAACGAATCTGCGAAGTTTACTCCCTTGTGAAGTAGTGTATGAATTTATTTACGTAATTTATTGGATTTCGTTAGAATTATAAGCATTTTTAAGAATATTTTTTTTTTCATTTTTTGGTAATTGACTTATTTTCCCACCTATTAACCATCAGTAAAATATCAATTATCTGTATTTAAACATCTATAAGAAATTTACTATAAAGATTTTTTACCTACCTTTTATAATAAAATATAATATGAATCATAATTTTATACGATATTGTTTAGTGCTTGATAAAAAAAAATAAAAACGAATTAAAAGTTTTGTTGTAAGCAGTAGTATACCGGTATAATACATCCAATATAATAATATGTATACCTACCTACTACACGATAATTAAAACATAAAACGTGAAAATAAGGAATTAGTTTTAGAGTGGTTTTGTACCTATATATTTAGAAAAAAAATCTTAGAATAATATTCAATCCGTTTGCATCAAAATATTATCATGTCAAACAAATGTTAACAATAATTTAAACGTTCGTCACCGATAAATATCGAATTTTATCGTAGATTTTAAAACTAAACATGTATTTGTATAATATACTTGTACATCTACGTCGTATATTATTACAACAGACACTATAATACAATACTGTTAAAAATATCTTTGTTTTACCTATGTTATTACATGCGTATGGTCAGTAAGCATAATATGCGGTTGACGTTTATTGCGTATACGAATGTGCTATTAGACTGTGATATAATGGCTGGCGTATTGGACGTTAGACAAACGAATTTTTGATACGAAAAAAAACTAATAATATATAATAAACGATGATAGTACGAGGGGCATAAAACCCGCATATGGTGAGGTGGAGGTGGAGGGGTGACACGACGACATCCCGTAGTCACGAGACGTATATATTATATAAAATATACGTATATTCGCCGGGACTTATAATATATCCGTTCAAGTTTTTTCGACGATCCAACAGCGGCGTATCAATTATTTACACGCGTGGTACATTATAAGTAGGTATACATTCACGTCTGTCATATACATATCACTAGCGGCGCTACATTTTGATCGGGAGCGGGATAACGCGCGCGTGTCCATAAAAATGAAAACAAATTGCTACAGAGTCCGCACGTGTATATTTAAATAATTTATTATAGGTAATAATAGATATTTATATATAATATATGGATGGTATATATAGGTACCTACGACTTACCGTTGTATTATTTTTCCGTTCAGAAACCACCATTGTACCTATAGGTAGGTACTCGTTACGTTACATTAATAAGTATATTAGCATTCTGTTTAGTGACTTCGAAATGTAAAACAAACGGAAAAAATAAACATGATAACATAATACCTGTACATATATAAAACCATTACATATTGGACCCCCGCGGATTCTGTGTATAAAACAATATTAACACGTCACATTATATCGCGGCGGGTATATACCACTCTGTATATTGTGCGGTCGCTATAGTAGAAACACAAATCGATTTGTATTTATTCTCTCTTTCTCTCTCTGTCTCTCTAACGTTTTAGAAAAATACAAGATGAATTTAAAAAAAAAATTGTTAACTAAAAATAGATTATTTGATGTAATTAATTATAGCATTTTTTAATTAATACGAAAAAATGTATAACCGAGGCTTATTATTTATCTGTGTACCTACTATTTAACTAAAACCCTATAGCTCTATTCTTAATGGATCGTTTTCTAGATGAGAAACTAAGTAGGTACCTAGTAGGATTCTAGAAATCGGGTTATTTCCAAGGTTCCGCATGCTATACATTAAGCCTTAATCCGGGTAAATCAATCTAGCCAGTTATTAAACGATTTGAAAATATGATATTAATAATATTATATTTTATCGTTTCACTAAGTGTAGAATAGATAAAGTGTAATTGAAACATACTATAATAATTATGGGTTTTATGTTAAATGGTCATAGATCAGAAAACTTTTTCAAAAGTCGATTTTGAACATGTTCAATTTAAATTTTATTTCACATAGTCAGTACATGAGGACGATATTATTACTTATGACTTATCTACCACTTGGCACTTATCTACTTCGGAGCGCATTTAAAACGGGATATAATCGACGAAGGAATAATATCAGAGAGTTTATTTATTTAAAGAAATATCATGTTATCAATAAAATAGTCAAATTGGAAAATGAAAAAGCTTCTGGAAAACAAAATGATTTTACATTTTTAGATAGCAAATTTAATAATTTAATACCCACTAACGTACTAGCAATTATTGTAATAATAAGTAAGATATCATCGATTTCACATTTGACACATTGAAATAATTTTATTAAACAGAAGTGGCGATGAGTGAAGCATCTAAATTAATTTGGCGTAATTTAAATTTACACTCAATAGTAAATACTAAATATTTTTCAAATCATTTACCGATCGGAAGTAAACTAGAAATAAGACGATAATTTGAAACAGACCTCAGACCAGTCTCCAAATTTATAAATTAATGTCACCTGATTAAATTTTCATACTTATTGAAAACTATTTACCCCAAAGAAATGTAAGCAAAAGTAAAAGTGAAAAATAAATGTCAATCATGGTGTAATTTATTTAAAACAAACATAGTAAGGCACCCATAGGCGTAAACTTGAAGGGGGAGAGGGAACTGCCCCCCTTGATATCTTTTAAAATGTATATATTAGGTATATAAGTCACAAATATCTTTTAGTATACGGTTTATCGACATAAAATAAAGTTTGTCCTCCCATAAAAATTGCCCAAGTTACGCCTATGAAGGCACCTAAATGTATATACATTTACCACAGTTTTCAATACTAAACAAATCCTAAAATAAATAAGTAAATAATAACTAATAACTTTATATTTTATTTTTTTAGTTTTTAAGCACATTTAATTTTGCTATGTATATATATATATTGTATAAATAGTTTTAATATTGTATGCTTTTACGCTTTGACGTAAAAATAGTGTAATAGGTCCATATTCCATAGATATAAAATAACTCATATAGGTAATAATGGCTGCAGGCATAAACACCGGAGTAAAATGAATAAAAATTTCAATATCTATACACCGATCTAAAACAGTTTTTTTTAACGTCGTTAATATTGGCCACTATAAAAATAGAAAATAAAAATCCACAACCACAATAAATGTTTTACTCGGAAACGACTGCAGCAAAACAGTAGCACGTAATCCACCGCATTAACGTGTTTTGTTCCATTCATTAGGTACCATAATACCTATAACATAAGATACTAATCTGCATGCGGGATTAAAGATATATACGTGTATAGTATAGCAGCTATATCAGTTTTAACATTTGAATAAAATATGTTCTATTATTTTTTTAGTGTTGAGTAGGCAGTTTTCGAAGTGTAACAAAATAAGTGAGAGAGGAGAAACCCTCTTGTAGACGTTATAATTATGACATTTTGCCTTTTCAAAAGCTTCAATTTAGCTATTATCGGTATATTGCTCTATATCGTTATTGTAGATATTATTGTGAAATCATATTCTTTAGCGGTTGAACTAAATTCCGGCTCAAGCATTCGCCCCATTATGAGACACGTTTTTTAACGTCAAATCATACCATAATTATTGATTGGTTCTTCGCATTTTGCACTATAGACTGCAAAGTAAATATAGGTAACAATTTAATTTATAGTACGGCGTGACATTTGATATCGAATTTAAACGGCTGCCGAAGACGATTTAGAAGAGTGTTTATTGTAATATCTGAAACATATTTCGAACGAGAAAAAGGTGGTCGAACCGGTTATCGGTTGATCCAACCGTCGTCGAAATGTGCGTTCATTCATTCTTTATATTTTCGTCGTACATTAAAAGTTATTACACTTAACGCGGAGACTTAAACACATGTATATTATGCGTAATATAAATATGTGAACATTTATGTTATGTGAGGCGGATTATAATAATAATATGGCCTATACTATACATATATATATATGTGTGTGTGTGTGTGT
>VUJU01002393.1:0-22428 GCA_009835225.1 Aphis craccivora
ATATTATGAATTATACTATTATTATATTATTTTCAATAAATTTAACATGTACCTATATTTGTTGTATATTAATACGACATATTTTACATATCTTTTATATCAGAATAAATACATTTTTATATTTTTTAAATAATATTATTACCTATAGATGTTTAAGATATTATATTATTAATTATTATATTATTTTGTACCTATATGTTAATTATCTTCAACAAAATATGTAAGATGTATGTAACCTATGGGTTATAATGTACCTATTTATATAAATTATAAATATACCTATAATATAAAAGACTGAATTTAAATCAAATATTAATTTGGAGACTTTTTTTCCGGGGACTTTTTTTCCGTGGGACTTTTTTACCGGGGACTTTTTCACCGGGGACTTTTTTTCCGAGACTTTTTTTCCGGGGACTTTTTTTCCTAATATCATAATTATTGCTTGCCCCAGCGTTTTCCGAACTGTATGAAATACGGAAATATGCAGCATCGCCGCATTGGTATATACAGCAGCAAAATATAATATCTATAAAATATACTAAATACGAATAATAATATTTTTATAGATATATTTCGAAGTTCAAATTTAGACGAGATTACATATATTTTTAACAATGAATAACGATATTAATTATTTTGTTATAATTCAAAAACATAATTCGTGATGATTTAAATTTTAAAACAGTTAGGCGCTTATTATAACTTTTATGTATTTTAATAAAATAGTATTTTATGAAAAAATACTAAAATATGCAATAACATTTTAAAAATATGTTGATTTATTTTAAGATTATCTATTTACCTATTTTACGATAAGGTGGTACTAACTCAAAAGTTGATAAGTATAACACGTCACAGTAACAGTGTAACACGATTTAAATGTATTATTAATTATTATAATAACTAAATATTTAATATAACAAAACAAATGCAATATTTTCAAAAAAAAGTTAACTAACCTACCGTAGTACTAAAAGTAAAATAAATGACATTGATACTTTGTTAGGTATATTATCTATAAACCATAATACCATGAAATATACTCACAATACGTATACTATTTTTACTGGCAGATCGTATCTTCTCAGAATCGATTTTTTATACGTATAGTGATAAATAATTGAATTCAAATTTTACATTGTTGTCCATTTAAGTGACCCACTCGACACCTAATGTACAGCAGAACAGTAAACAGTAGTACAGTACTCACTATACCCACTTGCCAATACCTTTTTAATATAATACACTTGCAAAACTAAATACCTATTTGAAAATAAAAATAGTTTTCAAGACTTGTTTTCAATCTTAAAATTATTAAAAATTGATTATGAGATTCACCCAATAAAGATAAATTCGAAACTAATTTGTATCAAAAAATTACAAAAAAAAATTGCTTTCAGGGAGCTTATAGTTATAGGCTTATAGCCTATACCTATTAAATGTAGAATTGTAGAATGTTTTAAGTTTCAAACAGAGCCGTGCGTGGGGGGACCTAGGGGGCATGTGCCCCGGGCGCATGATTTAAACTGTTAAAAGGGGGCGCCAAAATTTTTTTTAGAATATTATAGGGGGCTAATATTTTTAATTTTGCCCCGGGCGCTAAATCTTAACGGCACGGATCTGGTTTCAAAAGTAAAATCTTATTGCAATAATCATATTCATTTTTTTTTTTTGAAAATTCTACAATTTGTTACTTTATTTATTTAAGACCAAAATATATACCTACACAATATAACGGTTGTCACATTTTTAGCTAAAAAAAAAAAGGGAAAAAAAGAGAATTTTGAACACCTCGCCAATTAAATTTATATTTCCAAGACAAAAAATATCACAGAACCTCCAGTATCAAATATTTATTATAATGGAAGAAGCAGTTTTAAACAACTATAACAGTAAGTATATATTCGCAGTAACCACGGCCTTACGAGGGCGTGCAAAGTTCCTAGTTTCTATACGCGTATTTTAGAATACTACCTACTTAATTTATGAGTCTACTGAATGAAATATTATAAGTTAATAATAAATTATAGTAGGTAATAATTTATCTTTATGTTATAATTATATATAGTTATTATTGTTAGATACAGTTAAAATCTATACCATTCACTTCCTCGCTTTGCAAATCGGTAAAACGTTATTACGCTTTTTTTTTTTCAAAAATGTTAATTTAAAAAAATATAATAATAATAACGAAAAGAAGCCAACGGCACGTAGTGTTCCCATAAGCGGTCACCCATCTAAGTACTAATAACTACGACCGACGTTGCTTAACTTCAGTGATCGGACGAGAACTGGTATATTCAACGTGGTATGGTCGTTGGCACCGTCCAGGGTGAAAAATTAAATTATTTAAAAAGTACTTATCATATATTTTTATATAACTATTGTAATGAATATGAATTTACACACAATACAGTCCTCAATAATAACTATGACTGTATAACTACTATAACAACTACAATAAAATGCACGAACTAAGATATACATATATATGTATATAAATATATTAGTTCGTGGTAAAATGCGTCTTTTCTACCATAGTACTTTTGTATTTACTATTTAGTTATTTTTGTCGATAAAAAAAATAGTTTTTAAAATATAAAAACGAGTATCGGCTTAAAATTGTTTGAGCCCCTTTACTTGAGTACTTGAGAGGGCCCCGGGGCTACCGCCCCAGCTAGACCCCCCTTAATCCGGCCTTGAGATGGGGTTAACATTTTTCGTATATTCCCATCGAGATGTATGGGTATTCTTGTCGTATGCGGTCTACCGCACACTTGTCATCTACCACACATGTTCCTATATTATGTCATATGCGGTCTACCACACGTCCACACACTTTTTATCTACTAATGATCATTTTCAACTATTCGACGGCATTATGACAATGACAATTAAGTTTTATCTTAACGATGTGATTATCAATAATAAAATGAATTTATGTCGTGACATACCGGTAGCTGCTTTTGAAATAAGAAGGAAAGTGGTGGGTACAAATACTATTGTTCAAGTCGATGAATCTTTAATGCGTGGTAAAAGAAAGTACAACAGAGGACGATTATTAAGGGCTAATATTGCTACTGAAAATGTGGATGTAAACGAGGTAATCGACGAATAAGAACCTGATTTTAGTACCTAATAGAAATTATGGAAAAAAACTTGCTGGTCCATGGGTGTTTGGAATGTGCCAAAAAGACGAAAATGGTATTATCGAGGCAAGATACTTTGTTTTGAAAAAAGAGACAATAAAAGAATAATTCAAAATGAAATTGAAATTGGTACAGAAATACACTCAGATGAATGGCTTGCATATAAGACATCAGAAACTAAAGGGTACATTAGGGTGGTCCTTAAAATTGAAGATCAACATTTCAACTGCGCCACCTTCGAATTTGAAACTAAACCATAAAAAAATAATATCTGTGAAATTTTATAACGACAGTATAACCCTAAGACGTGCCTCAAGAGGGTTGAAATTTCTTTTAAGAAGGTGTATTTTCGTTTTTTTTATATACCTCAAAATTTATTGTAATTAATAAAAAAAAAAATGTACATCATATTATTTATAGACAATAAATTTATTTAAAAAATATATATCTTGGAGAAAAATTTTAGAACTTAATATTATTTAAATTAGTATTTATAATGTACAATTTTAAATTGTTATAAATTTTCAAATGTGTTTTGAAAGTGCACTTCGTTTCGTGTCAGGATACTTATGCCGGTAGTCGTAAACTGTCTGCATCAAAAATTGTTTTTGTTCCTCGTCTTTAGTAATTTTGTCATTGAAATCAGTTATTAATTTCACTCCCCTCTCAGTTGCATCATTTACAACTTTAACTTGATTAAGTACAGACATACTTTTTTGATAGTTGACATTTTTGTACCATTCCTCTGGGTTTTGGTTAAGGAAATCTATAGCAATGTTAAACCTTTCAAAAAATTTCATTGATGAACTGTTGATAAAATCAGAAATTTGTGAAATTTTTAGCAATGTTAAGTTATTCATCGGGGTAATATAACGTTTAATAATATTTTCATTTCCATCTTCAATTTTAAGTGAATCTACCATTTTTATTTTCATTGGCAAAGGAATATTTGAATCAGAAAATGAAAATGCTGCTGCTTCAGGATTTAGATACCACAAATGACCA
Organism: Aphis craccivora; assembly: GCA_009835225.1. Lineage (NCBI taxonomy): Eukaryota > Metazoa > Arthropoda > Insecta > Hemiptera > Aphididae > Aphis > Aphis craccivora. The sequence continues at coordinate 4,155 of VUJU01002393.1, forward strand.
CAACATTTTTTCATTGCAACATTTGATATTTGTTTATCAATATTTTCATAATTAATCAGACACTGAATAAATAAAATATCTTGGTATGGGGCTTCAATTGCAACATATGAACGAAACCATTTTTCAATGTAAACGGATATAATAAAAATACAAGTATCACGACATGCGTTTTCTTGTGTTTTGGTCATATGAAATTGTTTTCTAAAAATATATATTTTCAAGCAATATATTGCTTTAGACATCCATCGAGCGTGATGAGATGCTCCAGGAACTCGAAATGATACACCGCGATGTGGAATTCCACCAAGAAAAATCAGAGACAGTTCTAACAGCTCTCTGTAATCTTCTCTAAACTGTTTTTCTTTAGAGTGAGTTAAGGCAAAGTCAAGTACACGTTGTTGGACATCATGGCATAATATTAGGCTAACATAATCATTTTCTACTTCTGGAATAAATTTTACAGTATCTGTTTTACTACAGTTGTCTTGAAATAATTTAAAAAGTTGTATGTTTGGCCAAGAGGTGGAACCAAATTTCTCTTCAAAAACACTTCTTAAAACTAGTTAATAAATATGATGTCGACAAAGCAAGTACAGCAAATCTTTTTTTCAAGATGCCGTTCTAATAATACGCATGCGCCTTTTAATCTACCAGTGTTTAAAGCTGTAGTGTCACAACAAACAGCTATAACTGAATTATGAAGACCCCATTCTTAAATTAATTGAAACACGTTTATAGCCTGTTCTTCTCCTGTTCCTACTAACAACTTAGGAACACCGAGTAGTTCGTGATTTCCGCATATGTATGTACCCGGTACATACATAAAACCGTACACCATCCCAAATTTTTTGTCGATCTTATGAATGGTGCACACTGCACACACACAGCGCATAGAAAGTTTATGGAGAGGTTCAATACTTCGAATCCTAAAAAAAAATTCATAGTACATCACCATCATTGCTACCCTTGTATTTAGTGGAACAATGGTGGCGTCTAAGAAACAGCAATGATGATATATTTGAATGTTTTTTAAGAGACGTAAAGTTATATTGTACCTAATTTAAATAATAAAAATGTAGATTATTAAGACATAGTATAGTATTTTTGGATTATTATACATATTGACATATCATTAGGTATATTATTTTATTTGTTCTTATAATTATTTTTCGATTTGCATAGATAGTGACATACTGTATTATTTTATTTGTTACCTATTATAATTATTTTTTGATTTGCATACATATTGACATATTATATTATTTATTTGTTTTTATAATTATATTTCGATTTAGACGATTATTTTATATTTCGATTATTTTGACGTGTATTGTTTTATTGAATTATTTTTAATACATATTGTGTGTCATTAAATTAAATATAATATAATTCTACCATAATTTAATTACGTATAAAAAGTAAGTTATAGACCGCATATGACGCAGTGGCGTAACTGAGGACCCGCAGACCCTGCGCTGCGGGGGAGAATATGGTAATTTGGGGCATTTGGTTATAGGGTTATATTTGGTATAGGTAACAATATTTTTGGGGCCCATTTTTTATTTTTGCGGGAGAGCCCAAATTTTTTTGCTACGCCACTGATATGACGTATTAAAACATGTGTGGTAGACGGCAAGTGTACATGTAGAAACGTGAGGTAGACCGCATACAAGAATATCAAAATGTTTTTCAATTAATATATTGTCATCGCAGTTTCTTAGATTTTGAGGGAATTTTTTTTTTTTCGGCAGATGATAGGTACACGTAGGTAATAATATTGTCCTAAACAATTCGTCTACAACTATTATATTATAAATTTATAACCCAACAATAATAGTCTATTAAAAAAAAACGGTCCTGTAATTCTATTTCTAGTCGATTAGTTCTGATAAACTTACCCTTCTACAGCTGGATAAATCTGGAAAATTTTGAATTTCGTCAGTCGTATTCGTGGCACCCGTCAGCCAGGGGACCTAATCATCAAATCATCAGATCGTTATTCGTTGTAAGTGGCCTAGAAAACTAAAACTATTGTCACATGACATTTGTAAGTTGCAACCATTATGCCATCACGTACCCCTAGTCCCTATCCATTCATCCAGTGATTCACAATTCCGCATATCTTTGAAAACTGTTTAAAAGTTTAATTATAATTTATAACTTATACCCAAGTATAAGTTGGTAATAGGTAAGTAATAAAAATTTAATGTTTATAATAATATATAAATATTATACAGTGATTATTTTTATCAAACAACACTCATCTATGAACGTTTTTAAAAAATAAAATTTTACATAACTTAAAAGTTATAGTTAATCTAGTTATTTATAAAATATACATATTAACATACCTGTTTTACTATTTATATACAATATACGTATGTTTTTTACCTTTTTAATAACAAGATAAACGTTGAGTAATAGCCTAAATTTGAATTAATCTTAAAAGTGATATTAATTTAATTCTTATACCTGCATAAGTCCCAAAGTTTTTGATCAAAATTCAACAAAGGTTAAACATTTTAAAAAAATGATGAAAATGTATTCTAGTCAATAAATTTTTTTTTGATTAAATTAAATCCTTTACAATTTTTTTTTCAGAAAGAAAATAAAATAAAAATTAATTTGATTATGATTTTTAATACCTATCAATGACTATCATAATAGAATATAGATTAAATGAACCAAGTATATTATCTGCAGTATTAGACAGTATAATATAGTATATAAAATTATAGACATGAAAAATCCAAGGTCCCTACCTGTTTTGAAGTAGGTACACTAAGTAATGGTTATCTAAAATTAAATTTTAAATTTGTATAACTTTTAGTAAATGTTTAATTTTTTAAGTTGAATAAAAAGATTAATAACATTAGGAATTGATTTTATATGATTAAATTACATATTAAATAGGTACCACACATAATAAAATAAACAGCTGTATTATCGTATAAATTAACCAAAATGATTTTTTTAGATTTTAAGTGTATATAAAAAAAATTCATTAAATGGTGGTTTTCTATCAATAAATAGCATTTAATTATAATTATGTATGTTATTTAAAAAAAAAATACCCAGCCTAAGAGACAGCCATTTAACTTATGGCAGATTATGTAGTCATTATTGTAAGCTATTTGAAGAATATGTATTATTTTTGTATCTATAAATAGTAAATTGCAATAATATTATTATTAAAAAAGACATCCCACCCACATGTATTGTCTCTATCTTACATACATTTGACACAACAATTTTTGTTCACCAGTTTCAATAGTGTGATTTAAGTTTTGATATTTAGAGTGAATTGACCTATTATCAAACTTTTAGGTAAGAACATTATCTGTATTTTCTCGTTGGTTTATTACAATATTTTCATGACTGTAATATTAATTGTATATTTCAACCAAGGATATTTTAATTTTTAAGTGAATTATAAACATTTTCAAATATTTAATATTTTTCATACTCGTGACTAATTTAAAATTTAAAATATCGTAAAAAGCCAACAAGAGAACACACAATGTTCTTAACTAAGTTTGATAATAAGTCAATTCACTTGTTAACACGGTTATTCATACAGTTGATATCAAAACTAAAAGCACACCATTGAAACTGTTGAACAAAAATGTAAAATGTCGTACATGTCAAAGACGGAAACAACACATACAAGTGCGACGTCCTTTTAAGATAACATTTATTTTTGTATTTCAATGTTGTCAGAAATAAAATATACAAATAGATATAGCAATTAATTTCTAAATCAACAAAGAATTAAAAATAAAACCTTTATAATCTATACTTATTAAGAACGAATAGTCCAAACAAATGAAAGAGCAACAATCTACTGTAATTTTTTTAGACAAAAACGGATTACTTTAAAAGTTTAAAAGAACATAGAAATTGATTTACAGAATAAAAATACATTACATATTAATCATAAAAAACTCAGTGTTTATCTATAATGGTTATTACAGAAATAAGAACTATTTACTAACATTAGCAATGTATAGGAGAGATAACTCAATCAAATCATATTGCACTAACTTTAAATTATCTATAAAGTTTGTTATATTCAAGTTCATAGATATGTATGATTCAAATTTTTAATTTTTATTTTAAATGTTTATTATAGAACATTCCATATTCTTGATTTTTTGACATAATATATACATTTTTATAACCAATATGTCAAGTATTTATAATTATTTAAAAAAATATACGATTAGGTTCATTTTTAATACATATATTTTAATGAAGGTACTAACTACATATAGACAGATGATTATTTATCCACCCATGGGTTACAATTAAGAAAAGATATATAGATGTAAATAATCATATTAAAAACATAATCATTTTTCCCATATAATATTATTACATTTTTGTTTAATTAAACATAAAAAAAATTGTAAAAAAAAATTATTTTAGGAGGGGAGGGGGAGCATATAATACATTTTTCATTTGTATAAAATAAACATAAAAAAAAAAAATATTTAACTCAAAATAATAAATTATTACATCTGGTATTTATGATCAAAATGAAACATTACTCAGAAAAAAAATGATATTTGATACTATTGAATAAACAAAGGATTTAAGGATTTAAAAGGAGAAAATGATACGTCTGTATGATCACCTTTCTCCCAATGGGTAATGCTCATTAACGACTATAGACAGGTCGTCAAAGTGTAAATGCACACGACATAAGTCAGTTGGAGTTCCAGTAGGGAGTAGCTCCTTGGCTATAGTTCTGCTTGACATTCACCTTGCTGGCTGTAGGATTCACGGGTTGGTTACGACTCATATTGCTTGTTCCGTTGCTTAATTCTTGCTAAAATAGTACAAAATTAACAATAAATACCTAATTAACAAAAGTTAATAATGTATTTATTAAATATTTTTTAACTTACCCCCTGCCTATTAGAAACTCTCATATCAATCTAATAACAACAAATAAAAATTAAAATACAAAATAAAATAACAGATATACTTTTGATTCAAACCTGATGATGCAAGGGTGCGATATGATGAGGTTGTGGGTTGCCAGGAGGCAGAGGAGAAATGAATACTGGAGCATAACTACCGGCACTATGATGACCGCCAACTCCGCCATTGTTTAAAGTTACGGAAAATGGTGGCGGAGATTGAAATGACTGTTGTTGTTTGTCATAAGGCTAAAGAAAAAAATTTTTAGTCTTAATGTTTTTAATTTAGTCAATATAAAATATACAAAATGATTTATTTATTGGACAACACTCATTATTTCAATATATATTAATATTTTTGAAAATATTTATTTTTGTTATCAATTTTTATTTTTTGAATGAAACATACATTTATAATTTCATTTTTTGAAGCAGAATATTTTCAGAGTACTTTAATACATAAAAATCATAATTTGAACACATAGTTAATGAGGTAAAATAATTTAAAATTTAGAAAAGCGAAATAGTAACCAATCATTTTATTGAGGGGGGTCACCATTTACCTAATCTTTAAACACTTATAAACTATTTGTTTAAATTTTGATTTAAAATATTAAAATACTCTACTTCAAAATATGACATATAAAAAAGTAAGAAAGTCAAAAAATTATTATGTCTGATAAAAAATATATTTTTTTTATGTTGTATTATTTATACTGAAAATTATGTTAAGTTAACATTGCTAACATTTTTTATAAAAAAATTAAATATTTTAACTAATAGTGTGGTTTGATAAATGAATCGCTCAGTAACTTATTTTAATACTAACCTTATTTAATGTTGACTTGCTCGAATACATAGCAGCGAGATCAGACGAATTTGTCTTGCCCTGAGCTTGAGATGTCTGTTGACCGGACACACCCACTTTGCTTGAACTTCCATAGTCATTGCTTGAACCAGTGACTGAAGATGATCCCAGAGTTTCATAAACATTGTTATAACCAGCAGGTGCAGCTGCAGTCTTACTGTACCCGGACATTGTATTTGTAGCTCCTGTGCCATGACTGGTTGCACTTGCTGCTGGCGCCATCTGATAACGAACCGCGTCGGTGTGTTTTTTCAGTGTTTCATTTTATTATTTATTTATTTTATATATCAAAATAAACATTCATAAGAGTTTTATACTGATATTATTCTTTTTACTTATTTTGAATTTATAACCCAAAAAGAAAAAAAAATGATATATTTATACATAAATATAAATATATATATACACAATATATGTATATAAAATTTATATGCAATATATTTATTATTTATGTATATATACACTTATTACTGTTTTTGGTTTTATGAAAAAGGATTAAACAAAATGTTTGCTCCCCCAAATCCTGAGAAATTTTTAATTCAATGTTTTTACAACTAATACTAAGGAAAAGGATGTCAAAATAAGTTGAAACTGGATAAGGTGATTTGGATGATTAAACATTCATCAAGTATTTTGTTCTTCCGTTGTGTAGCAATAGATCTAACAAAAAGAAAAAAAGAAAAAATCATACAGAAATATGCTTAAGAACCGAAGTTGCAATAAAATTAAAGTGGTGATTTCAAATACACACCCTTATTTACATCTTAAATCTGTTTCTTAGAATTGAACCTTAAAATGTGTTAATAAATATATTGAGTTAATAATTTCTTATTTGGTAAGTGAATAGTATATGATAAGATTTAATATATATATAAAATTTATAATGTATTAACACTCAATAGTTCAATATGAGAAGGAAACTCATTGACTATAAGTTGCCAAACTTTTAAATGGTATTAAATCAGATGATATGCCACGCCCATGAGCTGCATTTATACAGAAACAGATTGTCGAGGTTCCTTCTTACATTAAACATAATAGGTACAAAGGTATTTATCAACTCTATTATTTCTGTCTCAAGAATGTTTAACTAGATAATAAAAAAAGAATTTCTGCAAAGTGTATAAAATATTATAGTATGATAAACAGTAAACATTTATCTAATTTTTATGTTGAAAATATAAATAAAGTGTTATATTATGATAAAAAAAATTGGCAATAACGATTTGTAAAATCAGTTCAATAAACCTAAAACAAATAACTTGAAAAATTGAGCTTATTTGGATTCACTCCAAATGCCTTACTTGCCAAAATAAAAATAAAAATTTGACAAACCATAAAAAACTGAGTGAATATTTCATGTTTGGTGAGATTCTCAAAGGACCAGTTTTAAAAAGATTTTTCTTTATTATAAAGAAGAAATGAAGACTACTTGTTTGTATAGTATATATATTGTTTAATTAAAAGTTAGAAATTAAGACAAAAACAACCAAATGTTCAAATAATTATTACAAGGTATTTTTAAAAACATGACATTAATATTTAAAAAGTAATAAAAATATATTTAAAATATTGAATAATTATCACAAAAAAGAAAATAATAATAAAAATGTTTAATTATAAATTATAAAAATGAAAGACTTATTATTGTTTTCTGTAGATTTTCAGTATCAAGAATTCAAGACTACTGTAAAAATATTCAAATAATTACTTTATATTATATTAATTTACATAACATAAAACAATATTTTCTCAAACACCCAATTATCACCATGCAGTTTAAGGATTAAATAAAAATTGTAGTATAAAAATTTTAGAACAAAATATTAACAACACCCTCACCTTATTTAAAAATCAGTTTGTTTTAAATATTTAAAGAAGTATTTTGATTTTACACTTAAAGCAAATATTTGTATCTTATAAAAATTCAGCTAACATTTTTAAGGATAATTTTAAACACTGATATAACCCCAATAGTAATGTACCAACTTAAATATAATGTTTAGTGTTCAAATTAGTTCATATTAGTTTAGAGCAAACACAACTCATACATTCATATTATGTTATTGCATTTTATAACTATTAGGTTATAGATAGTTTATAACTTTAGATGATGCCATATAAATAGAATTAAAATATATTAAGTGCATTTCTAATGAGTAGGTTTATTATTGAAACAAATATCATAAGCAGTATATATCAAAGAATACAAAAATAATTACTCAGTTATATTTTAACAATTTTTTGTTTTCAACATTATTGTAACAGATGAGGTACATTACCAATATTGTTAATAATAATAAGTTTATTAGGTAATTACTCAAATTATAATTTAAGGAAGCAAAATAGTTCTGTGATCTTGAAAATTAAATTTATAAATAAATAAAAAAAATTATTCAAAATATTAAGAATATAAATTAATTAACTTACCGGGTACATTGTACCATACTGGAACGGATTAGCAGGTATGACAGATTGTCCATAATAATATGTATAACTGGGAGTAATGGGTGGATTCAATAATGTTTGCTGATGAGCTAAAGTTCCAGACTAAAGATAAATTCAAAAACGATTAATATCATATGTAATTTAGTTAATTCATCTATTCTATGTTAATTATTACAAATAGTTGACATAATTAATATCAAACATACTAACTCATTCCAAATACAAATAACAACAGTAACTAGTTCATTAATATTTATGGCTTATAAATATAACAAATAAAGGGTACTACTCCGTACAAATTACAGTTAATATTAACATTTAATTTTGTATTTATGTTGATTTTAAGAATGATAATTGATATTTTCTAGTTAAGACAATGACTAATTTTTTTATTTACTAGGGATCTTAAATTATAACAATATTTTGATTCAATATTGCAAATTTTTTCTAGGATATTTTTATATCAATAATAGATGTATATAATATGTTTATTTTATAAATTATTACACATAAATATTTAAAATATTTAAACACATTTAAAATATGAATTAGTAATATACCCAATTCAAAATAAGACTGTGACTTGGCGGCCAAATTGTCCACATGGGCGTGGCCTCGTTCCGCAATGCTTGCATACCCTATTGAAATTGTTTGAGAAAGTGAGGACTTAGCGTCTGACCATCGCGGACAAAAATGGTCGCCACCAAGTCACTGTCTTATTTTGAATTGGGTATAGTAATAAACAGGGAATATTTATGTAATTAAAGAGTTAAACTAAATGATAAATACAGTGATATTCTAGAAGTATCTTGTGGTGTACCACAAGGCACAGTCCTAGGTCCCTTATTATTTATAATTTTTATAAATGATCTACTTAAAATCAATACTAATTTAAATATCAAAATTCTAAGCTATGCTGATGATACTGCGATTTTATTATCTGAACGAACAACATAGTTTGTATTATGAAGCAAATAGAATCCTAAATAATATTTATACCTGGTTTTGCAAAAAAAAATTAAAACTAAACTTGTTGAAATCCAAATACATTTTATTTACATTTTATTTAATCCACAAAAGTGTAATACTTTGAATACTAACAAATTAATAGTCCATTCACTAAAATGTGTCTCAGCTTTTAGCAATACATGTAAGTCACAATGTGTTATTCTTGAAAATGTTAAGGAGGTAAAATACCTTGGCCTAATTCTAGATTGTAGATTTAAATGGGATAATCATATCAATTACTTAAACAATATTTTACCCAAGTTCTTTTTCATTTTTAAAGAAGTCAAATATATATTTTGATAACTCATATAAAAGAATTATTTATTTATCCTTGGTACAATCAGTTTTTACTTATGGTATATCAATATGGGGAGGAACTTACAACAATCATCTATCTAGATTATTAACAACTATAAACTGAATTATTAAATATCTTCTAAATCTTCCATTTTAAACAAGTACTACATTAATTTATAAAGAACTAAAAGTTATGGATTTTAGGCATATTTTTAATTTTAATACACTTGTTTTACTTTATAAAAATAAACATTTAATTATTTTTTTTTTTTGATCATGGTCAGTATACAAGATATAAACATAATATTAACATATGCCTAACTAATTATAATTAAGTTTTTGGTCAAAAGAGTGTTTTATATAACGGTCTAAAACTGTGTCAAAACCTTAAATATCAACATTAGCCATTTTAATAATTTGAAGTCATTCAATAAGTATGTTAAAAATCTTGATCTGTCTATTATATAATAATTTGTTACCTTCAATACAATGTTTTTAAATATAATATATTTTGTTCTTCACACTCTTATATTTACTCTGGTTATAATATTGTATATATATACTTTGCTACTTATTTATACCAACTATTCTAATTTATTATTTATGTATTAATTTTAAATTAATAGAAGAACCACTCTCCCCAGCACAAGCTTTGCTTTTAGGGGGTGCTGCAAATAATTATTTTACATACTTATATAATGTGTCACTTGTTTTTTTGCAAAATAAATATTATTATTATTAATATTTATATTATTACAATATATTACTGTATTGCCAAAACATGTATTAAAAATTAATAACATCAAATACTTTACTAAGTTTTGATTCAATATTAATTTTTAAAATTTGAACAATAAAAAAATTGTATTGAAGAGAAAAATACTGAAAGGACTAAATTAGTCACTCACATACATCTGTGAATATGTGATTATTGATTTTATAACACATATTAATATTAAAAATCATTTACCAATTTATATCTTATTTATTACCACTGATTAAGCATATTTTCCAAAGAATAATGATAATTGTAAATATATCAATGGACTGTGATTACGACAAATATAAAACTATTTGTAAAGTATAATTGATTTTATTAAATATTTATTAAAAAGTTGAAATATTAGATTTAGAATGAAGTGATGAATGTATTTCTTTTACAATGATGCGTGCTTTTTTTTATATGTCTGTGTCTAACTTATCAAAATAATGTTTCAATTTAAAACTTCAGGAGTGGTTTTGATGGCAACCTGAATATCATGGTGCATTATCAACAGTGAGAAATTTCCACTAGTTTTCTAAATTAAATCAGGGAAAACTACACAAAAGTGATGGAAAAACAGAAATTTTTAGGCTAAACCAACCAGCTTTTAACAAAATCAATTTTTTATATAGTTTTAAGTTGTAACTTAAAAATGAATGAAATACTTCAAATTTTCACTAAAGTTTATATTAGTATTATTTATACACAGTTAAATTTTCAAAATATTATGGCATTTTTGAGCCATATACAGAAAGCTGATATTTTCAATTTTTCTAAGTATTATTTTTGAAATGTCGATAAAAATTTTGAACAAATAATCAAAAAATCGTTAGTGACAATTTTATTTTATAAGTGATTAAAATTCACATATTTACAAAAATGTGTCAAAATCATGAATATTTACAAATTATTTTGCACCTAGTTAACACTTATAAAAAATTTGTATAACTAGTTAAGAGTTGAAAATGTAATACACAATTGTCCATAAGTTCGGCTTATATAATTATAAAAGGACTTGAATGTTGGCCAATTAAAAATTTTTATCCTTAGTTTAAATTTTTACGAAATCCAAAATTCACTCGTAAAATAACGAATTATTATCAAATAATTTGAAATTTTTGTTATAGTTAAAAATTACTAGTGGTAGAAACTTGAAACATTCACAGTTGTTTACATTATCATTTTCTGTATAAAATTTAATTTTTGGGTATTCAGATTATTACAACATAAACCACCTTTTTCACTACCCACTGGAAAATATATATCCTATGCTGACAAATCATCTCTGTTCAGAATGGTTTTTGTATACAATGATACTTAGCATTGTGTTGAAATTTAACACACAAATTATAGTGACCTACTCTATGACCAAGGTCAACTCGATACCTACTGTACAGCAGAGCATTGACCACCTCTTTAATTTTATAGTGATAAGATGTTTGTTTTTAGTACTATTATAATAATACAATATCCCCCACAGATTGTTCTTATATCAGTTAAAAAGATAAAAATTAAATGTTAACTAATATTTTTTTATAAATATTTATAAATTTGAATTTTTACGAGATTTGTTTAATACAAAATACAATTATGTATAATAAACTATTATGTATTATTGTTATTAGTATTATTCGAGGTATTATTTTATATCTTAACTTTAAAGTTACACATGGCACTTTTAGAAATAAATAAACATAGTCCATTTCAGTTTTCATTTTCTTAGTAATTTCTTAAAAGTAAAAATATTAACTATTATCAAACATTTTCAAAGAAACAAGATGGTTCCATTTTTTGAACTATATTTATCATTTACGCTAACATATACAAAAAAAGTGGTTTCAATAATATAATATAATTGACATTCAGTCATAAATATATTACCTGCTGTGAAAGAGTGGATGATACTGGTGAAGCATTATTGTCTGTACGTGCATATCTTGAATCTGTTAGCGATGAATAACCTGCAACGTTTGAAATGCCAGTTCCAGCAGTTTCTCTTCCAGTCAGACTTGATGATACATTAGGATACATTGGATCAGGTGAATAAAAGTTAGTCTAAAAGTAGTAATACAACATTATACACATTTTAAATTTAAAATGTATTCTTAGTTACTATATATTTTACCATATGATGAGGTAACCTTGATTGCACCATTTGTAAATGTTCCTCGCTATACATTACAGGATGAGATTGATGATAGTATCCAGGAATACCCTGTTGGCTTAATATATACTGAGCACCAACAAGCGGAGCAACACCAGGAGGCATTCCTGATAATACACCACTTTTATTTGCTAAAATGAATTTGTAAAACATGATTAATTTTAAATTTATAATAAAAATTAAATTAGTTTCTTGATAGACTAAATCTAAAAAGAACCTACAAACAAATAGAAAGAGACCAAACTATACAAATTTAATTTACTTGTTGGTGTAGTCGTTTTTGAAGTTAACAAAGTACTCTGTGCAAGTCCAATGCTTGACGTTGTACCACTTATATTATTTCCATTTGGATTACTAGCACTTGATGTCAGCGAGTTATTTGAAGGTTGAGTCTGATCATACTTAAAAAACAAAATAATAATAATTTATTGAGATATATTTGTTTTATCAAAAATTCTTCAAATTTTTCTTAAATTCTAAAATAGAATTCAACAATACATTTTTATAAGTAAAAATTGAATTTCGAATAAGTACTTGTTATAAAAAAAGCAGCATTATAGATAATTATTTATTAAAACAAGTTTTTGAGTTTGCTTTATATTAGTTATACAATTGATTATACGTAAAAATCATAAAATCAATTGTAAAATTAGCTAAAAGAACATTTACACTGCAATTATTGTATACATTTACATAGGCTGTATAAGTAATTGTTTATATTATGTAGTATTATTTTTTATTAATATATTATTATTATTATTACTTGACTCTATAGAATGAAATATTGATAATTGGATAAGCATTACAAACAAACATATCATTAATTTGAAATGTTGTTTAACTTTAATAAGCTCGTGTCACTTCTTTAGGTTAATATAGTTACAATTATCTAAATCATCTAATCTCTACAAACTCTGGTTAAAAGTTTAGGTGAATAGAATAATGAGTCGACACTCAACATATTTTGGATCACTCTACTTCATTCACCTGCCTAAACTTTTAATACTAGTAAATTAACTATTTCGTCATAAATAATTCAATTGTTATAAAATATATTTGAACACTCAAAAATATATTTTACTTAGTAAAATATGAATTCAACTAAAAGCACATGCTATCACTCAAAACTTATTAGGTATAACTATAAAAACAGTAAAAATAAAATTCTTTGTTTTAATATTGATTTTTACTTACCAAACTTTCTTTTGTAGAATTAGTAGTTGAAGTCAATGAAACGGTTGACTTAGACAAGTTTGTATTCCCAGTTTGATGTAAATTTTGGTGTATATAGTTAGAGTAGGTTGAAGGGGTATACATTGATGCTAAATTGGCAGCTGAAACAATAGGAGGGTAGGAAATTCCAGATGCCTGATATGAATGAGGATTTGGGTATGAATAAGAAGGGAACTGAGGCTGTGCTGCTGTTTGTGGGTAATTAGCATTTAAAATTGAATGATTAGACTGAGACAATTGAGGAATGTGGGGATTTGTACTATTCACACCAATGTTCGATGCAGTTGTACCATACAAACTTGTGTGGCTGGACAAACCCTAAAAAATTGTTTAAATTATTATACAAAAATTAAAATAATTTAATTTTGAGTTCTACTTGAGCAAGTATAAAACACCAATATTAATCAATATTTGCCTATGTTATTAGTTTTTGATTAAAAATGTTGATTGCAATAATTAGCAATTTAAAGATTAGTAAAGAATTTTGATTTTTACTAGTAAAAAAATTAAATAAAAACAAACAATACAGGAACCAAAAACCAAGATTAAAAGTTTTAGATACATACTTGAGGATTATTAGAATAAACTGAATTATAGATTGATGTTGGTTGTCCAGTATTAATATTTTGGTAAGGATTGGCAACTGTTGCATTTTGTTTAGTTAAATAATCAGCAGGAGGAGGAACACCAGGGGGTGGCCCAATTTTAGTTGATGGTTGAGGTGCTTGATTTACTTGAGGTGATCTTTGAGTCTGGACTGAAGCTTGATTAGAAATTGTTGAATATTCAGTCTGTGTTAGTACAGAATCTACTTTCTGAGCAACTGATTCATCATATTTAACAACAGGCGGCAATGAATTTTGATCTTGTGATGGATCACAAAGTTGAGGTACATCACCAGATAGATCAACTGCGCCAAATGATACATCTAAGAAGTTGATATTGACACTAGAATCATCAGGTGGCATTTCAACAGCACTTAATGGTATCTTAGACGGAGGAGGTATGCGAGCACGTAAGGTTGGTTTTTTCCCTGGACCTATTGAATTTTCTTCAAAAGGTGAAGAAACAAATTCCACTAGCCATAAAAATTTATATTTTAGTTTAGTTATTAAATAATAGTTAATTATTTTAATATACTTATACCTGGAGGATGAGAATTATACGTAGTAGTGGCTGGTGGAAGAGTAACTACTTTTTTTTGTTGACTTTCTTGAGTTAATGAGGACAAGTATTGAGACTGTTCAGGAGTCAATGTTTTGCTGTTTGCAATTGACGCCGCAAGTTTTTCAGATGCTGCATTCTAGAATGAACGAAAAGAAAAATTAATTTTATAAATAATACAAATATTTTTGAAAAACTACATTAGCAGCTGCTGTTTGCTGGTTTGGCGCTTGCACAGCATCATTCCAATCTTCTACTTCTAAATAGGCATTTTCATTGGGTTTTGGTACTTCAACTTCATTATTAGCAGTACTCTCAGTACCACCACTAGGTGTAAATACTTTAGTGTCAGCTAATGAACCAGTATACTCTTCATTATCCCAGTCTTCAGGTGATGGAAATGTACCCCAATTTTCTGACAAATAAATCAATCAGTTAAAGATTTTTAAAAAAAAATATGGAAACTAATCATTAGTTAAAATATTAATTTTCAGAAGAATGTTGTTTTAAACTTGTAAATCAATACAACATATTATATTTAAAATAGTATGAATAGATTCATTAAATTAATAGTTTAAAATATTTTTAAGTTTTTTAAAGTTGTTTTAATCATAGAATAAAATAGTTTCAAATATCATAAAATAACTAGAATTGTTAAAAAAAAATATGTTGTTTTTTATTTATTTATCAAATTTTATCAAAATTTGATATTTATTTGTTTTTAAATAAAACTATGCCAATGTATTTTAGGATTTTAAAAAAAAATGCAAATGAAATATTGTGTAAGAGAAAAACCTACAAAATGATTTTAACTTTTTTAAGATTTTGACAATTTATAATCATGTTGTAAAAAAAAATGACAATGTAGTTTTGATATTTATTAATTTATGTTACTAGAATAACTTATGAAATTTAACACCTGAAACAATTTCAATTTAATTGAAGTTATTAATTCAGTTAAAAAAGTAACTTGTAATACACTAACAACACAAAACATTAAAGAACTCGATACAATTTTTTTTTAAATAATGTTAAATAAAAATCTGTTTATATTATTTAAATTAATGTAATTTAACACTATTGTAATTTTTATTATTCTCGAGAAAAACAATATATATATAAACTCATGTATATATATCTACCTATATGTGACAATAATTTTGTTTGCAAAACTACTGTACAGCCCCTTTTATCTGTTACATAGGTAAATTTAAATAATTCCAAAAAATATACTTAATTTAATTTTTTTATGTATGTAGGTAACAAATGTACTTTGAAAGCAATGTTTTTGGGAAATAAAAAAATAAAAACTTTAATTTTCATTTATAAATGCATCCCAAGTTACCTATTGCTTTTTATTTTATGCATATTATTTATATTAGATAACAATATTACTGCATATCATAATTTTATTTAGATAACTAGTCTGTTATACTAAACAAATAATTTAATATTAAATTATTCAACTTAAATATCCATTATATACCTATACATCATGATAAAACTAATTTGTTGTTTAGAAAAATGTATACTATTGCCTAAAGAACTTAATATTTATATTAAAATGTTCCCTATAATTTATAATTGATATAAAATAGGTTAAAATTAATTAATAAGTAAATAATTTATTTAATCTCTAAACAAGTAAAAATATTATTGATTAACTTTAATAATTCAAATATTTAACTTATTCAATAGCTTAGTCATCTATACTGCAATGTAATAGTTATACCGTAAAAGGAAAAATTAAACTAAAAGATATATAATATTGAATAATTTATTAATAATTATAATCATGAAAAATTAACAATTTTCAAGTTTTTAAATAAAGTATATGCATGACTTTAAATGTATTTATTTGATTAATTTATATTAAAATATATTATTTTATTTAATTGATGTATTACCTTTTTTAGATTCTTTGGCAGTAGGATTATACCAAGTATCAATTGGTTGACTAAATCCACTATTGTTGCCACCACTTGGTCCTGAATTACCACGTTCACTATTCTGGAACATACGAGTACCTCTAGATCTACCATTATAACGAGGTCCATTCATGCCTCTTCTTGAACCACGGCTATCAGAACGGAAGTTGCGATTTTCGCCACTAGCACCATCTTCAGTTAAATTCTTTTCATTTTCTTTGTTCTCGCGTTCTCTCCCTATAAACATAAAATAAAATAAATGTATTCCAAACAAGAGAAAATTACACTTACATTTACGTGACTCTCCAAATCTCTGACCACCTTCAGTTGGTCTAGGCCTATTAGTAAAACCTCCTCGACCTCCACGGCCACGACCCCGTCTTTCACTAAATCCACCATTGTTTTGGGCAGTTGTACTGGCTGCTTGTGTAATGGTTTCGTCCCATTCAGCATCTAGTTAAAAAAAAAATAATCATAATATGACATTAACTGATACATTTTATTAACAATAACAATATTAATAACCACCTCCATCTGCTTCACCATTTTTCATGACATCGTCTTTTTCTTTTTTGTTTACACTACTAGCACGATTTTTCTTCTTCTTGCCTGTTGTTGACCATGATTCCTAATAACACATATGGATAGTTTAAGTCAAAGTAGGTTTAATAAGGTAAATACAATAATAATGATTTATGATTTACACTGAAGTATACCTGTGGTCCTTCCAAAAGTGCTTCAATAGTTAATGCAATATCTAAAGCATTGTCATGGAGCGCAATAACTATTTCATCTTCTGTTTTTTGAGTTATTTGCATCACCTAACAATTAAAAAAATGTTTATGATATAAGCACTAATTATAATACTAAAATAACCACACACCTGTTTTATTTTGCTGTTAATTTCTTCATCAGGTTTAAGATCAATAATTTTAGCAATCCTGAGTTGCTCTGCTGTTGGCTGAAATAAAAATTTATTTTACAATATTTCAAAAATTAAATGTAAAGTATAACACAGTTTAAAAAATAAAATTATTAACACTTGTTAATTATATTTCTGTTACTTGACATTATTTTAAATATTGAAACCTCGATTGAAACTATCCTTACTATTCTAACTAATAGTACCTAGGTACATAGTAATAAAAGTTTTTGAAAAGTATTTAGAAGTTTAATTATATGTTCACTAATAAACTTTCTTTACATTTTGTTTATCATAAAAAAATACATTTACGATCACTAAAACTTATATAATTTATAATGTACTTTTCCTTTACGATTACTGCCAACACTAAATACACTTTATAAAGCACAAGTAATTTAAAAAAATTAAGAATCCTTACATTAATTGTTCGTTAAGTTTTTAACATCTAAAAAACATCTTTGTATTTCTAATATAATTAATAGTTTTCAATAAAATAATTTTATAAGTAGGTACCCCAGGCACATATACAGGGAGAGTTGAACCACCCCCCC
>VUJU01002393.1:22490-37920 GCA_009835225.1 Aphis craccivora
CCCCCCCCGAATTTATTTTTGTATACGTGCCTGAGGTACCCACCTACTTCACTGTATATTATTATTTATTATAATAATACAATATAAATGTTTGTAACAAATTGATTTCAAATTAATAAGATAAAAATATTATTTTAACCATATCATCAATATATACCTAGGTATTTTTAGAAAAGTTGTAATTTTGCAAACAATTATTTCAACATGTCTAACATACCTATAACAAGCCTATTTCGTACATACAAAGATATGTGAAACGTGATCTTAACAATTATAAACAGTGTGTACCAAAATGTAAGGAAAAAGGACATAATAAGTTGGTTTCAGTGCCGGCAGAAGACATGTGCGACCTGTGCTACCACACGGGGCGGCACTTTTTTTATGGAATTTTAGGGGTGGCATTGTTTATAAATAAAAATATATAAATTATATAAGGGAGGCATATTATAGATAATTCAGTAATTGGCACAGGGCAGCAAAAAACCAAGCACCAGTACTGATTGGATCAACACTAATGATCATACAAAGCAATACTATTACCTACCTAATTATTTATCTATGAATAAAAAATTGAAGAGCAGTTTAATTTCATTAGATATTGTATTACAAGATAATAGATACTTAATTTTTTAAAACTAGATCTTGGAACAAAGTGTACCTAAGTAGCTTCATTTAATATTTAAAAAAAAAAAAGTAACAAAGGTATCTATCTAAATATTGTTATTTTATAACAATACTTGAAGGCAACTAAAAGTATTATTCGAGAAAACAAGAAATGATAACATTTACATATTAAAGGTTAACTTTAATGTCACAAATGACCCTGATAATTAATTAACAATCTATAACGATAAAATAATTTATAAATAATGTTCAATTAAATATAATATATATATCTAGTAACAATAATTTAAACATTTTATATATAACTAACTGTGATTTAAATATTATTTCTTTATATTCTAAGTTTAACATAATCTAACAAATACTGTAAGATATAGGTAATCAATGATAGAAACCTAATAACTTTACAAGTATATTTAACCAATACAACTTATTTAAATACATTTAAATATAAAATACTAGTTGGAATCAAATTTAAATAAATTTAATAACAACAGTGTTTAGACAATGACACAAATAATTAGCATGTTTCTGTACTATATATTTTAGTATTGGAGTAGGTACAATAGATAAAAGAGGATGAAAGCGACAAAATAAATTTACCTGTAATTTTTCTTTTTCGTGTGTTTTATTAGGTACTGCATCTTTTGTATCAGCGTTCTGTGAAGTTGTGTTGGTAGTGCTATTCTTACCAGACGTCTTGGCGTTGCGATTTACAACACCTTTAACGCTGCTCATTATAATGTATTTATATTTTCACTAATGGTTCACCTATTCCTTATGTACAACGGTATTTACAAGGTAATCTGAAATCACAAAACAAACTGTTGAATAGACTTGACGCAATCGCTACAAGGTCAAGAATAAATCGGTAAATAAGCGATATGTTTGAAGAACGACAGATCAAACGACAAACATTGCAAGCATCCCTTTCCCCCATCCCATTAAGAGTGACAAAAAAATGATATAAACAGGTTATAATAATACAAATAAAGCGGTGAATATCAATCAACTCTACAACTATTACAATAATAACAACAAAAACATTAAACATAAACAATAATGTAAACATTTACATGTTTACATGTATATATTGTGATACAAAACGAAAAATGTGAAAAACCGACCGGACTCCCTTTGTCGCACACGTCCAAAATTCTTTTCTTATATTATTTATACGTGTGAAACACACCGGCGGCGTCAGCGACAAGGGTGGTGGCGGTGAGGAGCGTTGCGACAGTGGTATTGGTTATGGGGTAGGGGGCGGGGGGAGGGAGTAAAAACACGCTAAGGGAGCATATGTGCGGTTTGGCGCGATAATTACGGAATTTCCCGATTCCGGGAAAGAAACGGAAAATCGCAAACCCGTCACGGTTTTCCGATGCGCAAACATCTTCACACGGCAACGGGTCGATCGGCGTAACGCGGACATTACGCGACGGCGTTCAGCGCGCGAAACATGTGGTGGGGACTGGCGTGCTGGAGAGACGAACGACGGACGACGCCATTCCGACGACCGAGAAATCGTCGAAAACCCGCGGTCCGGCGTCCGCCGGTGCCGCGATCGACGGGCCCAGCGATAGCGGAGCCCGTCGGCAGATGAAATAATATGTTTTGAGACGTACTTACCAAAATACAATACACATTTAAAACTAAACACGGGAACGCGATCGATGCATTTAACCTCGGTATCAGACTAACATTATTTTTGTACACAAAATGTAAATAATGAAATAAAAATACATTGGTGTGTGTGTTTGTGTGCCAGTGGGAGTGAGTGCGTGCGTCTGCGCAACATTGATGCGCGTGTGCATGCCGGTTAGAACGAGACGGACCGAACCGGCCGGCCGTCGGGCCGACAGAGACGCGATGAGCCGTGGAAGAAACGACGAAGCTGCCGCCACAGACGGTACTAACTCTTTCCGCCATGACGTAACCACGACCCGAATACCACCACAATAATATTTTGTATTGTGATTTGTGTTCGGGGAAGACTATGTTTTTTTTTCCTCTACTGCTGTACCGGTTTTCCACGGGGATTGAGGAGCATCGCCCGCAGTGTTGAGTGTTTCCTTGAACACTTTTTAGCATTCTACTATAATATTATTCTCTGTCGATCAATCGTGAATCTGGCGCCGAACGGCCAAAGCAGAATATTATGGTCCGTCAGATCCGTAATTTGATGAACATTTTTGGCGATATTAATGTTTACATTTCGATTTTTGACGGTAGAGTTTTTGTTACACTGTCTGTAGTCCGCGCATTCAGCGCCAGATGGAGATACCGCTGCTACATGGCACAGGCCCACCGACTCTATTGACAGTTGACACAATGGCTAAATAGTAATTAGTAAAATATGTTATTTAGTTTATAGTTATTTAATATTTACTTGTTTAACCGACAGCCGTGGTTGACACCACTACCAGGGGCGGACTGGGCCACTGTGCTACTGTGCATTTGCACAGTGGGCCAGTGTCATATTAATATATTATATTCATTGGGCTAGCATAAAATAACTCAACGTGTATAGTATTTGTATTGTCTTCTTTAAAACAAATCCATTTTGAAACATTCGTAATAATGTATATACATTGAGATATATTAGATGCTATTGGTTTCAAAGAAATACTGAATATAGTAAAAAAGTCTTCATCATTGATGAACCTGATGTTATCGGCTTAAAGACCAAAGTGAATTATAATATTATTCATTTTTAATTTAATATTTATGTTATAATCAGGGTTGGGATTTTATATCACTTAAAATTGCATAAATATGCGCTATAATATTACCTTAAATATTGCTTAATATACACTAAAGACATGCAAAAAAAAAAAGAAATCAATTACAGAAGAAATCGACCAAAAAGTCCCAAAAACATAAGCAGATAACAAAAACTAGAACCAAATATCTAATTCTAAATCATCGTAACAATAGGCTAGCTAGTTATTATACATATAATCTATATAATATTATCGATGTAATTGTACGGCGTTGTATTAGAGTAATCGGCCTATTAACTTAATCAATACATATACAATTTACTTAATAATTCAACAAAAATCTATAAAGTCTCAAAATGTCCTAAAAAGCACTAAAAATTGAAAAATCACAAAATATGCAAAAAAATCAAAATAAAATTTTTAATTTGAGTTCTCTGTATTATGAAACACATTTTTAGTTTACCTACGCTGCAATTTTTTTTAGCATCTCATAAAAAATATGCTCTAGTTATAATTAATAATTATATGTTAATGTTATGTGTTAATAAATAGTTACTTTTTGAATTTGTTTTCTAATTATTATAGATGCTATACAGATATAGTTTATATAATATGAACTGTTAAGTTAAATATAATTTGTTAGTTCGTTTGCAAGTATTTTTTTATTTATTTAAACAATGTTTCATTGTTTCAATTTATATTATTAAACAATTTAACAATGATCTAAAACCTCTTTTTATAAATTATTTTTGAGAACATCAGTAAAAAGAAGAATTAAACTTAAATCAAAGTATCCAAAAGTATAAACATATATTATTTTATTGATAAATTTGAAAACTAAAAACTATGAAGAGGTAAAATGTTTTTGTACGCTAGGTGTTGATTATGGTTTACACTAGGGGCCGATTTTTTTTTTCAGAATAGTGGGCCGATTGTGTCCCAGTCCACCCCTGACCACTACCCAATGAATAATGGCTAATATTATGTAACATTAACATTTAATGGTAAACCCAATAATACATTAAAAAAGGTACATATAAAAGATATGCTACTATACTACTTACTGCGTGTGAGCGTACATCATACAATACTCTACGACTAGATACGATACAGAATAACAGCAAAGCATAGTACTAGGTACCTACTCAATAAAAGAAGACAATCACAACGTTTTTGCACTAACCTATCCAATTACAGTAACCGTGTGTTTTGTGTATAATGTTATATTGTTGTATAATAAATACTTCAGAAATATGTCAATAGTTAAAAACCGATCATAAAAGTAATCATCGTGATTTATTGAGTTTATAAGTACCTGTTTGTTTTTTCTTTTAAATATATTTGTATTACATTTTATGACTTATTCCTACTAATAATTATTGTTTTATAATCTGTAACAAATTATAACAAAAAACTATTCGATTTTCGTGAGCCCATACTTCATGTTTGAGGCTCTAGTCTGAGCCACCCTAACCCTATACGACTATAACAATTACTAACATTTATGGAAATAAAAAAAAATAACTATAAAATATTACCCTCAGAGTTGAGAATCTATTGATATAACTTTTATTAAAAGCTGTTCATTAGCTTTTAAGTACCTACCTAGTACCTATACACATAAGACTAACAAACATTCAATGTCATGTAAATAATACAATGTTTGTGTATGGGGCAATCTGTAATTACTTGAATATTAGATCCTAAGTTTTTAATAATGTGTTTTTACTAGATGAAATATACATTTGAACAATAATTACACGTCTACATTAATATAGGTAGGTAGGTACTAATCAATAATTACTAGGTACCTACTGGCTACTGCATTTCTGTAGTATTACACTTACACTAGATAAACTGTTTCACATTCACATTTCAGTATTTCACACACACAAATACAGTACCCACCCGCTTGTAATAGATAGTACCTAATACTTATATTACGCAAATCAGTGCAAAATTATAGAAAGAATCTGAAGACTAGATTTATCCATCACATTTACTTAATACCTGGTTATACCGATATTTGAGAATTCTTAATGGAAAAGCCTCAAGTGTTCATCATGATAATGTCTTGGAATGTCTCAAACTTTCAATAGAAGAAAATTATAGAATAAACTATAAAAGAGCATACATTTTTCTCGACATACCGGTGTTTATACACAATTGAATATCTACTAGAAAATAGATATTAGTATAATTCTCACTCACAATTTATTCTGCTTTCGGGATATTATTATACTCTTTTTACAGAGCCTACAGAAATAAATCCTGGTCTTTATTTTGCTTAATATTGTATTGTAGAGCCATTTGTTTTTAACCGCAGATACCTCGGTACCTAATAAATCTACGGACTTATTCATGTCTTACGACGCCGTCAAAGAGAATCCGATCAAACAACTTAGGATCTAACAACAAAACTTTTAAATTTCGCATGGCCTGCTCGTCCCTAAAACACTACATCGAAATTAATTCGCCTCATATTTTGACATAGGTACTCTATTGTTCATATACTTATAGAATTTAATTTTATCCCGTATACATTATATAACATAATCATAACGACACTATTAGCGAAAATGTTGGCAATCTAACTTCACTACACTAACCAAACTACGTATTATTCAGTCAACCAATTGATAACTTTGATAAAAATATGTTTTTTTCCTTTATTTATGTATATACACAATCTGTTCCTAAAAGGTAAAATAAGAGTATTTGCTACAGGTTAAATAAGTAACATGAGAATTTTATAAAAGAAGCCACCCAATGATGACACTTTTAATTTTGAATAAAAATAAAAATATGTCTAACCATTTAATTATTTTTTAGATGTTTTATATCAGGAGCGGCCAAACAGTTAATCGCGATCGACCGGTCGATTAGGAACGTTAGAATTTAGTTTTAGAGCCACTCGCCTTTTATGTTAAACTAATAAAGTAGCTAAACTTATGGAAAATGTAGTATTGAAATTTCAACTCTTGGCTACTTATACAAACAATTTTATGAATTATACCTACAAAATAATTTGCAAATATTCATGGTTTCGACCAATTTTTGTCAATATTTGAACTTCAAATACTAATAAAAAAAATTGTGCCTATGTATTCTTATAATTTATAATCGTATTCATTTTTAGTTGTACCTATAACTATGAAGTAAATAATAAATTATTATTTGTCATTAACTTAAATACTCTAAAATAGTGCTACTAAAATAAAATACAAATGCAGTGATGCATTAAAAATATCAAAACTATTAGTATAATGTTTTTTTTTTATTTTAAAATTTACATATTTTTACATTGTAAATTACAATTTACAGTTAATGTATTTTAAGTTTAGGTACATTTTAAATTAGGTTTGTGTAAAATATTAATATGATTTTTTAATTTTCATATTTTTTATAAAATTAAATTACTTACTAGTTGCGTAGAGTTATAAAACTAATACACGCTTGGAAAGTTTTAATATTGTTAATTTTGAGTTCAATAAAATCTCAATTAAGGGTTTTTTTTTAGTACATTTTCATTAAATCAATAATAAAACATGCAAAAAAAAATCATAAAACAATAAATATCCAATAAAAGTGCTTGATATTTCATTAGTTAGGTCTACACTGATTATTTGTAAACTGAATATTAGTAAATAATATTTGTACATAGGTATTATATTGCATTTCTCATAAATTCACAAAAATCTAAAAACCATAAAAATGTAAATCATTAATACTTTAAACTTAATGCATTCAAATAAATTGTCAAGTATATAGATGAATGATAGAACAAATTATATAGGTTACTTATAAAAATTAAGTTTTGAATCAATTTTTTTTTTTTTTATTAAAATATAAAAATATATTAGATTCACAACAGAAAGTATAAGATCTCATTTTCAGGTTGAGTAACTGAAAACAAACATTTGTATATAGTTGCATAATAAAAAAAAATGAACCTAAAAAAAATATTTTAAATGATTTCTAATTAATTTGCATACCTATATAATTATTGTATTTATTTATTCTTCAAAAATATGTTACTTCGGGGCGCAAATTTTCCAAATGCGCCGTTGGTAAAAGTACCTATATATAGCTACGTGCATGATATCATCTGCGTCCTGGTAATAAATCAATCGGAGACAAAAAAATTATTTCGTTTTTGAAAATTTACCTATAGAGATACGTTAATTAAAAAATACCCCACATTATTAAAATCAATGCAGTTAATGTTCTACTGCTTGCAAATACAAATTTGAAATAAAAAACGCATTTTTATCAAAATATATGACTTTATAATAAATAGTCAAATAAGTTTCATAATAAAATATAATTCACAGCTAAAATTAGGTAATTGATTTAAGTATACATAAGAACAAGTATATAATATTTTTTTAAATAATTTATATGTTTGAACATTGCAATAGGTACGTGACTATATTATTATAGTCGATTAAGTTTCATAACAAAGTATAATTCACAAAATTATTTAAAGTAATTGATTTAAGAACACATAAGTACAACTGTACAAGTGTATAACATTTTATAACATAATTTATATGTTTTAATACTGTAAACTATACAGTAGGTACCTTGGTACCTATATTAATTTCTATACTATACTGCTGCAGACCATATTATCTTGCAGCGCAACAAAAGATGCGAGGGGCGAATTTCTTCGCCCGCTTCCACAATGGGCAACGTTTTAGTTTAACCTGGGTTACCGCTGTTTCTGTCACAGTTATACTGCTACAAGTCGACGAGCCACGTTACCACGTGAAACTTGCATCGGAGCAGTACATTTGATTTCGGTATCATAAAACACATTTTCCGTGTAATGGAGTGCTATGTTCGGCATTGAATACCACAATCTTTTCGAACGACCGCCGTGATCTTGGCTCTTCGCGTCCGATTCGCCCGAGTCATGGTTTGGTTCTGCTGCAGTAACCTGCCGATCAGACGAGACGGACGGCGATCCGTTCTCTACTTCCGCGGCAGCTGGTGGTACCGCGGTCAGAGGCGTATTTATGGGGAGGCATAAGGGGGCCTTGCCGGGGTCCAAATATAAAATCGGCCCTCTCCAAAATAAAAACCAATGTGCACCACTGATAAACGTTGCTGCCAACCGCAATCGCATCACCAACGCAATATGATATCTCATTTGTGTCCGGCGTATTTTGTCAATTTAATTGGCGTCGGACAATATGCAAATGCAAGCAGTTCAGTTTTTTTTTGTATACCTGATAAATTTTTCCTGGTTAAATAATCAGACAAGACGGACGGCGATCAGTTCTCTACTTCCGCGGTCGGAACTTCGTGGATTCGTTGACCGGTATAGTTTGCCGATTCAATCGATATTGGACAAAATACAATCGGTTCATTGGAAACTGGCTGTATCGTAACGGCAGTCAGTGCCTGCAGGATCGCTGTCGTGTCTCCACCAGTTGTTAAAGCCACCACCGTTAGATTCGGCATCGACCAGTATGGTCGTTTTATAGTCATGCCAGATACCTTTTGACTGGCCGATTCTATTTTTAATTGATTATCTTTAGGTTTCATTGATGTAGACTCGATTATCGAGACCGCCACAGGTAAAGTTTTGTTCTCGGATATATTAATATTCTGCATGTTTATATAAATATATACGCTGTAAAGCTTTAATGCTTTCAAAATTGCAGAATAATTATTAAATGTATGTACTTTAATACTGCAGAAGAGTGAAGACTGAATTGAGACTGTAAGATTTGATACCGACAGTGTTATAATATTATTTATTTCTAAATTATGAAGTTGACAATAACAACGATACAGATGTTTATATATAGCAGTGGTTAAAGTGGGAAAAATGTTGAGGGGGGACTAACGTCACCAAAAATTAAGGAGCGTTCCCGCGAGTTCTTCATCCAAAATCTATATATAATAACAATATAACCAAACTTTTTTAAGAAACCTACTATATGTATAAACCTATAATTTGATTTTCAAAATATTTTGAAATTTAAATCACGTAAAGAAAACGCCAATCTAAATAACTGGTAAAATTTTTAAGTATCTACGACTTATACTTTATGAATAATAATAAATATTTAAAATCGTTTGAGGATAAATCGTTATCGTTAAGCTATTTCTCAAAAATTTAAAATTCAAACGCACTTAAAATTTTTCCTTTTAATGATGCGTCGAGTTTTCTCTATAGATACTTGAAGGAAAACTTATGGAAAACTAAGTGTTGTAATTTTAATCCTTAGTTATAAACACAAAATATTTTATGATTTTTCAACTTAAAAATTATTTGCAAATTTTCGCTTTTTTGACTGATTTCGTAAAAATTTGAACTATAAAAGCTTATAAAAAAAATTGTGACTAACGATTTTTAATTTTTTTTTAGCTACAATAAGAACAACTCATATGGAACCTTGTATTAAATTTTCAAGTGTTTTTGGTCATCCAACATTTTTTTATCGACACTTCAAAAAAAAATTCTCGTAATAAATATCTTCTAAATTATTTGCTATAAATAACTCAAAAAAAGTCAACATTTTTGAAAATTTAACTGTATATAGATAACATTAACATAAATATTTGGTGAAAATTTCAAGAATTTACAGTGATTAGTTTTTGAATTACAACCATATAAAACAATGGTTTTGGTCGAAAACTGGTTTTGCGTAAAAATTCCCGTTTCTCCATTTTTAGATTCTGAACGAAGTGATGAATGTATTGATTTTACAATGTGTGTTTTTTATTTTTTTTTTTTATTTTTGTGTCTGTCACCACGTTTTGGAGAAGTAAAAGTGCTCCGATTTTAAAAAGTGGACCTGTTTCTGATAGGAAAGTGAATGTAGTTGGTACTTTGGGGGGTCAAAAGTAAAAAATTTCCAATAGTTTTCAAAAGCGTCAGGAAAAACCCTAAAATAGTAACAGAAAAACAAGAATTTTTACGCAAAACCAGTTTTTGACCAAATCGATTTTTTTATATGATTGTAAATCAAAAACTAATCACTGTAAATACTTGAAACTTTCACCAAATGTTTATGTAAGTGTTATCTATATACAGTTAAATTTTCAAAAAAATTTGACTTTTTTTGAGTTATCTATAGACCATAGAAATTTTCGATTTTTATGAGAATTTTTTTTTGAAGTGTCGATAATTAAATTATTTAATTAAAATTTAATACAAGGTTCCTTATAAGTTGTTCTTAATGTAGCTAAAAAAAATTAAAAATCGTTAGTCACAATTTTTTTTTTAAGTGTTTATAGTTCAAATTTTTACGAAATCTGTCGAAAACGCGAAAATTTGCAAGTTGAAAAATCATAAAATTTTTTGTGTTAATAACAAAGGATTAAAAATACAACACTAAGTTTTCCATAAGTTTTCCTTCAAGTAGCTATAGAGAAAACTCGAATCATCATTATAGGAAAAATTTTAAGCGCGTTTGAATTTTAAACTTTTACGAAATAGCGTAACGATAACGATTTATCCTCAAACGATTTTAATTATTTGTTATTATTCATAAAGTATAAGTCGTAGGTACATGAAAATCTTACCAGTTATTAAGATTGGCTTTTTCTTTAAGTGATTTAATTTTCAAAATATTTTGACTTTTTTTGAGCTATTTATAGACAACTAAAATTTTCTAATTTTCTGAAATTTTTTTTTTTGAAGTGTTGATAAAATTTTTTTGGCCCAATCAAAATACTTGAAAATTTAATGCAAAGTTCCTCATAAGTTATTCTTATAGTGATTAAAAAATTATAAGAATACATAGGCACAATTTTTTTTCATTAGCATTTAAAGTTCAAATATTGACAAAAATTCGTCAAAATCATGAATATTTGCAAATTATTTTGTAGTTATAATTCATACAAATTGTTTGTATAAGTAGCTAAGAATTGAAAATTTAATACAAGATTTTCCTTAAGTTTAGCTAATAATAATAATAATAAAACTTAAATTTTGATGTATTCAGACCATTGAAACATAAACCACCTTTTTCACCAATCACTGAAAATTATACCCTAGGCTGACAAATCATCTTCGTTCAGAATCGTTTTTTTATACAATGATGATTATCATTGGATTCAAATTTAACCCTCCTATAATGTATAATATTGATCTTTAATATTCACTTTCCCGTTTTTTTTTTTTTTGTTTTTCTCGATTTTTTTGAAAACTGTTGGAAAATGTTTACTTTTGACCTCTAATGCACCAAGAATATTCACTTTTACATCGGAAACTACCCCCAAAGTTTGAAATTGGAGCATTATTTCGAATAGTTATGCTGTACACAGACAAAAAAAACACACATCATTGTAAAATCAATACATTCATCATTCCGTTCAGAATCTAAAAAAACACACATCATTATAAAATCAATATATTCATCACTCCGTTCAGAATCTAAAAGTAACGTCTTAATAAATTTATAACTGATGCTCATATATACAAACATACAGTATATTCGCCCAAAATTTTTTTAAAAAATTACCGTTAAACTGGCTACTCAAGTTTTTATTCACTCAATGGTATCCGATTTATGAGCATGTATATCTACAGCCGAGTTATAAAGTAAAACTTCATCCCATACAGCAGATTTTATAGGTTTTATGAATAATCTATTTGATTGTTTAAACCAGGGGTTGGGAACCCAAAGCCCACTGGCCGAATGCAGCACAAGAATCAATCTTATGCTGCGATTACAATTTATATTTAGTATAAACATATGAAATACTTTATTATGTATTTATGTTAGTTGATAAACTGTAAATAAAATAAAGTATATGGGCCGTGAGATTTTTTTTAAAAATTATTTGGCCCCTGTCACCAAAAAGGTTGCCGACCCCTGATCTAAACAGTAGAAATGTATTCAGTGACAATCCTAAATAAAAAACTAATTCAGACGTAGTTTAACCATTTTTAGTAAATGCAATAAATTATTTCAATGATCGTTTTAGAATTAATGGTAAAGGCAAAGTAACTCTCCCACCTTGCTTTAACGGATTCACTCAAACTATAAATGGAGTTTTGAGGTTTTTGACAATGAAAAAACAATAACACACATTTTCAATTTCGATTTTTCGACAAAAAGACAGGTATAAAAAGAAATCTTACTGCGAAAATAATCAGAACTTCATTTAGAAGTACATGCGTATTTTCCTTACATGACTTCAAAAATTACAAACTGTGAAAGTAATCAAAACATAAATGATCCTGTCTTAGTACAAAATGTTATTACCTTGACAACAACATTAATGAATTGTCAGAAATCAGAATCCTGTTTGGGCACAGCAATCTCGTATCTTCATCTTTCTCACCCACAAAAATAATATCAGAAAAATGTAACACGAAAAGATAAATGA
Source organism: Aphis craccivora (assembly GCA_009835225.1). Taxonomy (NCBI): domain Eukaryota; kingdom Metazoa; phylum Arthropoda; class Insecta; order Hemiptera; family Aphididae; genus Aphis; species Aphis craccivora. The sequence goes on from VUJU01002393.1 coordinate 35,192, forward strand.
TACTATTATGTAGAAGATTTTTCAGTTACATATTTTTCAGAATAACTAGCTTATAAGTATATTAAATGATTTAATTTCATCGAATGTATGATAAATCTAATAATCGAAAAAAGTTTGAGTAATAAGAATCAAAATATACTGTTAATTTATAAAAATTATTCTGACATTCAAAAACATACAGGACTCATTTCGCTGTTGGATCAATTAAATCATTAAAATAATTTTAAAATAATATAATATAATATATATATATATGTGTGAATACTCAATATAACACCGTGTTTCAAAAGAGACAAAGCAATAATCGGTTGTAGAATGTAGATAAGATTTTTGCCATCACGAAGCGCAGCGCAATATATCTTTGGTATCAATAAAAAATGGAAAATGATCAATAAAAAAAATATATAATTAAATGTTCACGATAATACTACAACGGAGGTCAGTTGGTCAGTTGTAGTTACTATAACAGTGGTTGTCGTGAACAAAATTGTAGTTGTCGAATCGTCCTATAATTTCACCGCTTATCTGTATATTATTATTCTATAATCAATGACAATGCAGTCATGTACCTCTTTTGCCTATAGTATACGCCGGTCAATACTTTAAGTTTGGGAAAATTATGTTAATAATAACGGTTTATTATTAATATTGATATATTAAACAAAATTGAAATTTGAATTGTGAAATTGTATAATTTTTATTTAATAACATTAAAACATAATGCATTAACACTTTAAAAAAAAAAGAACGGTGAGTACTCTAAATATTTAAATGGCGTACATGGAGCACATAGCATACGAATTTAGCTGGACGTGCATCTTATTATTTAATATCTATAGTCACATAGGTATTACGACAATCGTTGCATGTCAAACACATTATTTTCAAAAAAATAAATGTCCTCAATCTATAGGCGTGGTGAGGATTGTTAAGCTAACACCGCGTATAAGTATAATACTCTTCGGTTATACACACCCAAATGCATAAGTTCATAAAATACTTTGAATATAATCAAAATTATATTATTATATAGGGTGATATTATTTCGATGAATGAATTCAATACATTTCAAATACACAAACTTATTAAAAAAAAAAAAAATTATTTCTAGATTTAGTAGTATATGTTTACAAGGTATTATATTATACCTATACAATATTGGCAATTTTAACTATGCACCTACATATCCGTTTATCCTGACCAGGAGCTGACTTTTTTAATTTGTGAAAATAATTTATTAAAATAATATATAACACAAAAAGTGTAACCGCACAAGAATATTGTTCTGTCCATATTAATGACAATCCACTCAAGTATAATATAAGTATATTTACTATACTACTTTACAAGTATACTTGTTCGACTATTTGAGCAAAACTAATGTTAAAATAAATTATAATACGTTTTTATTACATATTTAAAGCTGTATAGAAGCAGTAGATGAGCTATTCGAGTTGCTGTTATAAATACAAATACAAATACAAATCAATGAGTATTATTGGTTAATTAGTGCCACTGAGCTATGCACAAATATATTTATTATTTTACTGTATTTATTTATTCCATAAATTATAAATGGAAACTCACGATTCACGATTACAATTTTTTCAGACCTGTTAATTTTTTAGATTTAATAAGTAATAGGTTTCAAATAATTTAGAATACATTTTAAAATATCAAAATATAATTAAAACGTGTCGATTGCTTTTTTTAATGTTTTTTTTCATATACCTTTTTTTCCCCTAGATTCAGTATGATACACGTGCAACTACGGGCCTAATACATCGACAACACGCTGACGAAAAATCTACAAATGTTGAAATTTAATATTTATATAACTATATCAAGTGTTTGTGTGTGCTGAATCTAGGGAAAAACAACACTGCAATAAACGACAAATTAAAAAAACGTCAAATGCATTTTACTTTAAAATTCCAAATATTAGTTTAAGTCTAAGTACCTATATTATAAGTCAATTGTTAAATTAATAAATAAATAATAATAAAAATAAATCATATAGATATCGAATAATAGTATATGCTATTGCTATCAAACAATTTGGTAAATATCTTTTTCCACTTAAATATTCTGCTCATAACAGTGGCGTATTTAGGGGGGTGATATGGGTGTTAGAACACCCCCCATCGGCCGTATATATTATGTTGTAGTTGTTGTCTAAGTATTAGTATTATTTATTTTATGTGCTTTATAATAAAAAAGTTTTATACAACTTACACATACTTATAAATTATAATAATTTTCACTAATATAATAATTTATATCAATATATGATTTTTGTTAATGTATTATGGGTGGTGTGAGGGTTCCTCCCCCACCTTCCATGACACTATTAAATATTAAAACACCCCCGTAAAATGAATCCTAGATACACCACTGGCTCATAATATTTTGAATTTATTCTGTAATTCAGCATATATTTTTCGTAATACATCCAGTGAATTTTGCGCTCATTTTGATTCGTCATTTGGCACCTCCAATCGGATCTTCGTTATTAATGCCCATATAGAGGGATGGAAATAGCCCAATAAAAGTCGTAAATTAAAATGTTATTATTTTATTTAATAAGTAATATGTTTTTATGTATAATGAGAGATATCTATTCAAGGGCGCCCATAGTAAAATTCTCAAGGGGGGGACAACATTTTAATTTTTTAATCTATTTATAGAAAGGAATGACCACGAGGTAGGAAGGGGTTTACAATTTTACA